>SJJU01072148.1:0-69817 GCA_012932125.1 Conopomorpha cramerella
ATCGAAGGATGCAGAGAAAGAAGTATGCCCTTTCACCGTAAGCGCGGGAATAGTTCTACTCGAACCAAGCGCCCTCTATACTACTAGTATTATAGTTCGGTTAATAGGAGCTGGCACGTTCTTCACGTTCACAGGTACTCACACTAACGCAATTAATAGACTAATAGATACAGCATGTTTTTTTACACGTGCCACTAATCCACTAGGTTTAGGTGGGTAGGTACATCACGCCGTTCGTTTATTCACAGACACTGCACAAGCACATTGGGTCAATGTGTTAAGATGCCAGCACTTAGTAATCGATCTGTACAGCTCTGACACGCGCAATAAAAAGAGATGGCGTTTCGAGTGTATGCATGCTAAATTAAATGGTAAATATAATTGTGACAGAATATAAATTAAATTGTGACAGAGACTCAGCAGGTATAGTTCGTTTGCTTAATATACTTGACAGATTGACATTGTTGTTCTATCTCACTCGTTTCACATGTGACCAGAGAAGGATAGAAGTTCAGATGACAGGCTAATATATGCTGGTTGAAGTATATTCGAACAACGAATAAACTGTACACACCTCGTAAGCCAGAAGACAAGGGGCGACGAAGCCTGGCGCCCCGTGACACCACTGCACCAGCCGGTCCCCTGAGCTGCTGCGGAACGACGACGGGAAGTTCCCGTCGGGAAACTGCTGGTCCAGAATACAGTCCAGCGATGGCTTCACGAAATTCCGGAGGTCTAGGACATTGTAGTATTGGATGGACTGGAAATGACATATTGTTGCATAGTAACAGTCTAGTCAATTTAAACAAAATAGGTACCTACAAAAATTATACTTTGCACTTAAGTTTAACCAAAGACCAATTGAGCTATGTTATTATTTTTTTCATGCTCTATAAGTACTATTTTACAGGCAGTGTAAACTGACTTATCATTAATTATCATCAGCCACATAACATCCACTGCTGGACGAGGGCGATTCGAGTGCGATTACCATTATCGATTGGGGGGAAATGCCAATAATGGCCACGCTTGGCAGGCGGGTTGGCGATCGCAGTGGTGTTGTCACAGAGATCACTGCTTCCCGTCCTGTGGAGAGTTCCCTCGGTCGCCTCTTGCGACTTCCAAGACGGGAAATGTTGGGCTGGGGTGGTGATCGTTTAAGCCCTCACCACACGGCTTAAATGGACTATACGTTGTTATTTAAAAAAGAAGGTAAACCCATGAAGAACCTAAACACAAAATTAGAAAGGTCTCACGACGGTCGTCTCCTCGGTAAATACAACCTATTTGCGTATGTGGGTTGGTTCTTGGTTGTGGTGTGGTTAGATCGGGGTGGTTCCCTACTGCTTAAGTTGGATAAGGTAATGCAACTTAGGCAGTAGGGTCTACCCGAACGTTTCCACCGGCAACCCTACGTTTCACACTAAAACACGTTTGACATATTCGTCGATACTGGTTATACCGTATTTCACGAACGACTGACCAGAGGGTCAAGTCTGCTACACTCTCGTAGTTGAATTGCTCTGGCATTGTAACGGCAAATTATTTGTACTGTTTTACTGTGGACGACAGTGAAATTAAAGTAACGAAATCAGCTATGCACGTCGTTTGCCGCTACAATGCCAGAGCGATGCAACTACCAGAGTGAAGTAGGCTTACTTAGAGCTCTGATTACTAGACGCATATTGATTTCTGATGACGATGTTTTTTTTGTTTTTTTTTAATCACTATGAACAAGCGTTTGACCACCATCCTGCCTGATACTAAGCAGCGACGTGGTCTACGATGGAGCACACTTGTTCAGTAGGTACCTATTCACCTATGTTTTATTGTGAATGTTTGGCCGGTGGAAACGTAGGGTTAGTAACAAAAAATATATTATTTGTCGTTTAATGACTTAAAAATAATAAAGTTTTGAACCATCCACCATCCTGCCTGATGTTTAGCAGCAATGTGGTCTACGATGGAGCACACTTGTTCATTAGGTACCTATTCACCCGCAACTTGAAGACCTTCATACTGTACTGCGCCGGAAATACAGACTCCGGCAAGTCATTCCACATCCTGGCGGTTCACACTATCAAAGTAGACGCAAACCGTTTGGTTCGCGTAAATAGTAAATCCACCTGGTGTGGATGACATTTTGCCGTTTCTCCTGGTTGTCTTATTGTAAAAACGCGATGGGGGTATTTGAATTATAGAAACGAAAATTGTCTTTGATACCTGAAGTAGGATATATATTATTCCTATCGCTCCATGAGCACCTCCAAAGTATAACTTGTCATGCCATTGCCACATCATTACACTGGCCCACTTGATCTGAATTGACAGTTGCCTTCCAGATTTTAAAATCATGGATATTACCTAAAAAAAAATTGGTTTGTAGTTAGATTTAATAGTTTGTATAATAAATAATATAATACAACATTTGTTAATTAAAATCAGACATGTACTTTCATTAATTTATTAATAGGCCCCTTTTTTTAAACTTTTGTCTAAACTTTGTAACTGACTAAAAATAATATTTTCAGATTAAGTATTATGTACGACAGACAGTTCAACTATGAAAATATAGATAACTCAGCCATTTTAATGAGAATCTGAAGTGTTTCACTACAACAGTCCATGAACATGCTTACCCTCTCTATATGATTGGATGGAATTATCTTGTTACCAACATGTTTGTTGACAAATAAGAGAGAATAAAGGTAGCCAGCTCGTCCATATAATATTTCATCTGGGGAGTCATTTAATAATGATGCAAGAGACATTAACCTGCCAAAAGAAATTAAACTATTACTCACTGACAACAAGCCCAAATATAAATGCCAGTTTGTTTCTTGCATTTTGTATTTGTATCATGATATTTTATAAGTAAAGTTTACAAGTATACACTTAGTAACATTTAAAAGCCATTTTCACATAAAGTATTGACAGAAATGTTATGGTTTTGTCAATTTAACAATACAATATAGAAATTCTAGATCTCGTACTTCGATGACATAGGTCTCAAGCAATTATTCTTTTGAGAGAAATTGGCTTTAAAACGTTACTAAGTGCCTACATGTTTATATATGTGACTGTACCCATTGTACATGGTATTAGAAGTAATACAGGCTATATTTTGAGCCTAATATTGGGATACACATCTGTGTCCCAATTTCAAGGAGCAGTTAGTAAAACACAAATAATACTTGTACCTTTGAGCTAAACTCTTATAATCTGGCAATGTATCTGGTCTCTTCTTATCCAATTTGTAGGATATAACAGTAGCTATTGCAAGTGGTCCAGCGTCTCCACACATAAAGCTTATTCTTCTACCTCTTAAGTCATCAATATTTATGAATGGTAATGCAGACTATAAAAAAAAAGAAGTGAAAGTATTATGTAGGTAGGTAGTATAGATTGATTAGGTGGCTGGTATAAAGATAGGATAAATCTTTATGTCCCATTTCATATACAAAAGACCTAGAGGAAGTAAGCTAAAGCCAAGACTAGACTATCTTCAGAGTCAATTCAGTGCGGGTTCTGGTATTTCCACTCTTCACCAGGCATTGGAATGTAACTGATGGAAAAAGTATGTTGCTGAAAAAAGGGGTCATGATCATAAGAAGGAAGGTAACAGTTAGATTTGGATTTCTTTCCATTTTGTTTAATTTTCCCTTTTTTTCAGTATGTAGTATCAATAGGTATTAAGTGGTTTAAGATGTGAAAGGGATTGCTGACAATGTGCCAGTTAATTATCACTCACTGGCAACCCAGGGGTTCTGAACACAGAGTGCACACACACGAGTGGGATTACATTATATGTAGAGAGACTTACCAAAAGCAAACAAAGATTTTGTTCTTTCTTTTTCAATGCACCCATCAGGTAATACAATGCTAAACCGGCAGAACCAGTGTATACAGTGCCATCATAGAATATATTGGCTTCAAGTTGAGTGCTTAAAATGCTTAACTTGCTTGTTTTGTAGTTTTGCAACTTTTCCATAAAAACATCTGAGATCTGCAAATTTATACCAATAATTAATTAATACTTTCTTGAACATAGGCTTAGGATCCTGCCCTACATTCCATTTCTATGGTCTTGATTGTCGTAAGCAGTTTTACGTGGTTAATACTTACTACATCTTGAGAGTTCAGTAATTCAGATGATGCCTCTTTGGAGTAGTCTTCGAATTTATTCTCAAACCAACTTTTGGGAGCCATGGTGCGGTCATTAGTTTTCAGATTAATTTTATTCAAGATGTAAATGATAGAAAACAATATTTGTTTACAAAAACCCTGAAACAAAAACAAACTAATGTCAATGTCAAGCTAATGTCAAAAATAACAGTTAAGGTAGGAGGACTATTACAGACTACTAGTTACTACTCTCAGACCAAACAAAAGAAGTCCTCTCGTTTCCATACTTTCAGAAACGAAACGTAAAGAAACGGAGTCTATTATAGACTTGCAATACGAAACTGATGTTTAGAATGAACCGAGACAACGATACGATAAACAGGCAGGATTGAAAGAGCAAGATATTTTTCGGCGTAGCAGGTTACTGTATAATAATGTACTCTCGTCACTTACTACTAAAATGTCAGTTTGGATCCAGATGTACATTTAACTTCCATATACAATATATATTGCTTAGCAAGAGAAAGACTGAGGGTGGCAGAAGTGAAAGAATAAGAGAAAATAATTTCTGTCCCTCACTGCGTACCAGGGTATTACAAAAATACCCTGTTACGAGATGTTCCCTGGTCCCTGACTCTTACACTCCTGCCTGTTTTTCATAACGTTGTCTCGTTTTTTCTAAACGTCAGTTTAGGAATGCAAGTCTATTTGTTTTTGGTCTGAGGTCTGAGCAATAAATACCTACTGAAAAGTACCTATTCTGTCTGGCTCTACTAGAAAGAATCTTTGATGATGAAATTCTTAAAATAATAAAGATAGGTACGTCAAAAACACATCATAACTGTCAATCAATATTGACACTAGTGCCAATTTTTTATTTCGGCTGGCCGGCGGTGCGTGCGTGAACAATTTTATTTTAAAGAACTGCATTTTTGTGGTGGGTATTGAGGGGCGATTTATTCGCTGATAGACAATATGATGTACCAAATGAAGAAAATCGTTAATCATAATGAGGCAATACAATTACCAAAATGCATGTACACTGTGAAGACGATAAACAACACGGGAGACAGTAATAACCATGGTGAAATCGATATCAATATTGGCCAGCAGGTTATCAAGTTTCTTAAGGTTTATTAATTTTAAATTATTTATAGCTGTCTTTTACTATCAATTTGCTAATTGTATTTATATGCAATATGCATCTAATACTGTCACATTTTCCAAAAAATGTATGATTATTAGTATTTTTAGAAATTCCTAGAATCTTCTTTATTAATGTGACCTAATATAAGTATTACATACTGCCTACCTGAAAAGTCTAGTCATCTTCATTATCTGTATCACTTAACTAAAACACTTCTTTATATTTTTTTACGCATAGATATTATTGTTTACTATTAACCTTTCATTGGCCATATAATGTCAGCTGCTGGATGAGGGCCTTTCTTATTTCACAGGTAATTATTTCTAGGGGAAAGCGATGCAGGAAGATAATATTACTTTTAATTTGTTTTAGGGGCACAATACAGGCATGGCTGAGTTAGAAAGTCGGCAAAACCAGCTACTTAAGAAACTTGACTCTTTATATGAAAGGATTCAAAATATTAGCTCAATATGTAAAACTCCAAACAAGGTGCTGCAGAATCCTAATGCAAAGAGTAAAAAAGCTGTGAGTTATTATATTTTATTAATTTGTAGGGTTGCACAGTATAGTAAACTGTGTATGATGTCAATTGAAATATTTTTAGCAATTAATCATAGTAATTAATGTAATATTAAAATGACTTTTATGCCAAAACTTTTTTTTTAAAGTATCAATTTCAACATACTTTCTTAAATATTTTATTAATCTCTAAGAATGTCCATCTACCAAAAATGTGTAAAAGTGCTCACTTCCAATTTATAAGTATAAGAAACATTATTTATCTATTTATTTCAGATTTCAACTCCGGATGAGATTGTTTTAGTAACAAGTCCTGATAACCTACCATGGTTCATGAATATAATAGGAACAAAAATATCCGACGTAAATGTATCTTGGCATATCCACTCATCTGTACCAAATGAGAAAGTAATTAAGATCAAGGCGTTCACACAAAAGTTGCCAGTAAATGGAAACTCAAAGACTACACTGCGTCTGATATTCAAGAATGGTATGTTATCTTTATTTACTACTGTATTTATTCCTCTGCATACATTCATAACCTATATACGCACACAAATTGAAAGAGTTGAATGTTATGAAACACATTGTACTTTTTAAATATTTCTATCTGGTTCTTTTCTGTAAACCAGTGGGACTACCATATGTGAATAAAGACACGACACAGAACAAATATGCACTGTGATTGGCTGTTATGTTAAATCTAATGTGACTCAGCTTGTTTCAAGAAATCACACCGTCTATACCGTATATATATGTCTTGTCAGTTCTTTCTTGGCGTGCTGTGCTAGGGAGGCAGGTAAGGTTAACTTACATAATATTATTTTCTTGTCATGGCCCTGTGACGTGAGTGAATGATAGCCAATCGTCAGTTTAGCAGTTTACCAGAATTCTTTTGATGTAAAATGTGGAAGATTAGGAGTTTTATAGGAGATGTATTGTTGATGTCTCTAGCATACAACATTTATTAAACTGAATATTTGTTGCGCCATGTAAAAAAAGTGACTTTCAAACATAAATTGAAACATAATGTCTATAAAGTAAGTATACAAAATAAATTTCATTAGTTTCAGCGGATTCAGAACTCAAGCTTTCTTCACTGGATGTGCCAATAGTGGGAACTGTCAATATACTGAGATATCTGTCTTTAGTATATCCAACAATAGTGCCATACGATGAGACCTACACTGCAGATTCATTGTTGGATGTATGTCATCTTCTGGAGCGAGCCAGTGAGAAAAATAAAGAAGCTCTGATTAAGAAACTGTTTTCCCTGTATGATGGAGGATGGCTATACCAGAAATCATTTTCAATAGTCGACATAGCAGCGTACAATGTTGTTAAGCAATGGAGGAGTTGCCCAAAATCTGTACCAAAAGAATGGCTTGATAGATGTGAAAAAGTTTAAATAAAATGGTGTCTAATTAAACGTGTGTTCATTTTTGTCAAATGTCCCAGACTATTACTTAGGTATGTAGGTCCTTTTGAAGGTGCCTCTGAAATAGTTATTTGTTCTATGCACTGATTGGGCAACATACTATTTGGGGACATACCATACACAAATTATAGGTTACGTACGTATAGAATCGGCCACACCTGGCGGACTATTGAGAAAAACCTTAGGGATCAGAGAATTTGGACTAAACTGATGATGATGGTGTAACGGGTGACTGGGTTATGCTGTAAGGTAACCAATAAGTAAATCTACATTACGAAATGGCAGATGGTGACTCAGCCTACAATGTAGGGCCCCTGAATGTAGGTACGTCGTTACTATGTTTTCCCATACTTATACCAGATCCACTTCCACCTTCCTAATGCACCTCCTCTCTAGTATTCCGAATGAGAGAGACGTGAAATCGAAATAAGCCTTGACCACTAGAAGATCGGGGACGACATTACGGTCATCACTCATCATCGGTATGCCAATGCTAAAGCATCATAATACAGAGTAATAAGAAAATACCCTTTTTAAAAACTGTAGTTTACGTACCTAGTATTATATAGTTTCTGTAGACCATACTCAGTCCATTTCAGTAGGCGTCAATGGTCTGGTCGAAAAAAACATCGACCTCCCCACACAAACTGGATATGCTGACTTTTTGTCAGTAAACTTCGGTTTAAAAGTATATTTCCGGATTAACCCCCTGTATTTATTACTATTTTACAGATTATTCTTGAAAAGGCACTATTTAAGGCATTATTTGAATAATGTGGAATAAAACAAATTTCGAATTTAGGGCAGTATTATTTGTCATTTTATAATGTCTAAAGTTATACATAAACTTAAAAATAAAATACAGGTCATTACGACAGGTTTGTAGGTACCTACTCGAGTTTAATGGCACCTAATATAATTTCATGATTCAACTCTGCATGCTCTTATATTAAATTGTTCTGCAATAAAAAAATACAAAATCAAAAATATTAAAATGATAATTATGGAGCATGTGTTACAAGGGTATAGAAAATTGGATGAAGATCACAGTTTTAAATAGTTGTGCCAAAATTTTTTGAACCTATACTTTATTTACAATTAAAATATAAATTGTATAAAACTATCAGTCGTTTTATGTACAAAAAGTAAAACTGCCTAAAATTAAAATAGACAATATGACTAAAACATAGTAAGTCCTTGAATAATCAGAAGGATATGTAAAGCTTGCGATCTAATAAAAGGGAGGATTAAACAATACTTATTTTGCCAAAGCCAGCTATTTACAACACTGAACCAATAACAAAGGCTTTTAAATTATTTTTTTGCCATCGACGGAATGTAAATCGTAACAGTCAATAATAAATAATTTATACATAAGTGAACATTAGTGGCAGTAGAATGAGTTGTGTCGTTCAGTAGCATTGCCTCAAACTTAACAAATAACATGTGATAAGCAAAAGAACATTGGCTCTCGCAACCTTAAACATGATTGCATCATCCCAAATCACTCGTCCTCCTTTCGATCAAACATTTGGTGGAATATTCATTTGTGAACAGAGCTATGAGTTATATATAACAATATAACTGTATCTCGTTTATTGTTCACGAATATTTTAAGTACACAAATACGGTGTTGTCAAAATATACATACATACATATTTTGGGCATTTTTCTAGTTCGAGAAAAGATTGAAATCTATTTTTCTCCTTTAACCGTTTCAACATATTGGTCCATTCATCCATTCGGTTGAGCCTAATTTCGATAGAAGCACCAATCGGAATATAAGAAGAATTTATTTACCTAGGTATTCATTTATGACACTTTTTTTAAACATAGGCGTTTTTAACTTTTCTATTACTAAAAACACTATTCTTAGAATCGAGATCTCCCTTAATTAATTACTACATTCAAATATCATATAAAACTACATTAAATGCTTTCTAAGTGGGAAATTCACTAGGATCGTATATCAGCTAATTTCAATCATTCAAAGATATTTACGATTTCATATATCGAATAGTAACGAAAACTATTAGTTAGCACTACAAATATTCGACCAATATCATATTATAGGTACGCCAGTAACTCAAGCTAAATAATACTTTCTTGTACCATCATTATAAATAGGTAAATTCCTTCTCTAATCTAAAAAAAAACCAAATTGATCGAAAATTTTTAAATTGGTGCATTATGCATAACATTAGCTAAAATGGCTTACATACTGGCTACATTTCTTACTGGTGCAAACCTCTTACATCGGTGTCCGTTTAAAGCAATTACCATTCATTCCACTTACGTTCCTAAGACGAAATTACCTATGAATATTCTAACATTAATATTTTAAAAATATCGAACGTTACACAGTAACTGAAGTATAGAGGGGGCAGTGATAAATTTGTAACGTCACATGAAAATACGTTTCAAAGCGAACGTTTACATAACATTTGAGACGCAAACTAAGACCACGAAACAATCATTCGACCAATCACAACCTTAACGAAGGTGTTTAACCGATCTGTTCTAACTAGCAGTTGGTCCAATAACGTAATATCACTATCAAGTGTCGGTTGTTATTTCAACAGGCTTAAGCTCCTGTCATACAAACGACGAGAAGCCGGGCAATGGTGCACGAGATCTGGCCATATTGTTCATGACTATCTGACCGCCGTTGAGGCTGACGACAGCGCTGCCCTCTGGCTCAGAGTCCGTGTAACTTGAGTAATTATTCCGCACAGGTCGTTGACGTTTCCACGACTGCCTCAGCGTGTCGTTCACGTTTGCATAGTGATTAACGAACGAGTGTGGTTCAGATCTAACGCTCTCGTTCTCACTCTCCGAATTCTGTAAAACGAAATGAATGTATTAGTATTATACTTGTAACACGGCATTAAGATATCATGTACAACGTCGATAATTATGTAACTTACGTCATCCATATAACGATGCGACTCGTTTGCATAGAAACCTATTGTTGCATTAGTGTTGAGGCATCATTAGATTAGAAATTCAAGTGTAATATAACAACATAAAGCTTAATCAAAATATACATATACATAGCAAATTATAATATAGGTACTGTATTGTGATGTATTTTTGTGTTTGAAAACATTAGACAGGTGATTATAATGTTAGTAAGTGCCCAGGCTATAAGCGTGGTAAACAATATAATGTCGGCTCTGTATTTATTTGAACAAATATTTACCGTCGCGACATCCGTTTGATAGGTTAGTTAGGGGCAAAAAATATGGCGGTTAAAATGAAATAAGGTGTAGGTACGTCACACGTATAACATTATCATAATATTTAATTCCATTAGTGCAATAATATTTTGTGATATATCATCATAGACTAACAAGCTTTGGTTAATATATTCTTTGTGAAAAGTGCGCATTTGACAATACTATTTCTATGTTAATAAATTTTCGTAAAATTGTATACTTTGGCAATTTTTTTGATTCCAAAGAAAACCTACACAGCTATTTGAAACTTTTTGTAAAAACAAACTGTGCCTCTGTTCGCCATTCTACACAAGAAACCATGATACATTTTATTACAAACTTTTTCTGTCATTGATATTGACAGAAATAGGAACTAAAATCTGTCTCAAAAATACCCCATTCTAAATTTACTTCAGCACAGTTAGTTTAAACAAAGATAAATTTCCACGATTCAAACAACGCTAATACGTATGGTAATCACCTGTGAATCGGTAGAGCTCATCTCCGAGGGTTTCTCAGTGAGTGACGAGTCATCCGGTTGGTCGTCGTATGCCCTGAGGCTCTCTTCATCGCTGTGATAGGCCACGTTGGCTGGCGAGGGGCGTGGCGGGGACTTGGTCAATGTGGCGGCCCGACCGCGGCGTAGCGTGCCAGTTGAGTTTATGGCAGCCGTACTGCTTGTTGAATTCATACGCGATCGATAGAGATCCATCGGCAGGGATCCACGCTCGTCCGTCTCGCCGGCGAGGGACTCTTCGAGAGTCTTCTGCGCCTCTTCTGCGGATTGAAAACCAATGTTATTGAAAAAAGGCCATGTTATTGAAAAAATATGGGATAATTCGTATTGAAGAGACTCAGACAGATGACTCAGATGACAAAGTCCCATATAATTTAGTAAATATTGAACAATTTTCACATTTATATCAGTTAAAACATTAATTAAAACTTTTTATGTTAAACGGTTTTATCGAATTAGAAAGGTAATAAAATAGCCATCGGAATTAGCCATGTGTCAAAAGGAAAACAAAAACGCCGCCGGTCAAGCTACATAAAAGCGTTTAAAAATCACTAAGACGTAGTTACAGTTCAGAGGGAGTACCACATCTATTGGCATAACTGTTTCAAGACAAAACTCTCTCTCAGGTCTATTCCGAAACCATTATTGGTAGCTGGGTTCTGTACGGAATGAAAAAAAAAACACATTTCGAATTTAACTACGGTCTATTTTTTCCCGTGCCTAAGCCAGCTACCCTGCTTCGAATATTTTTAAACACTGCTAATGATAAAGTACAAACATAAAGGTCACTTAACATCGAACGTCATCGCATGTGGATACTCTATAATGTCCCATACACAGCATACAAACAAGTAAACTTACTTTTGTATTTGTAGCTCTTGCTTTTCACGCAAAGTATAGCGATCACCATAATGATTATGATGATGGAGGCCGCAGCCAGCGCCACCACGAACCAGATCTTTCTATAGAACGGCTGATATTGCAGGTAACCGTACTCTAGGTACAGTTTCGACGGCGTGACGATTATTTTCTCGCTGTATGTCGGATAGCTTATGCCATACACGTTGTAGGCAATGACACGGAATGAATAGTGCGTCGAAGGTAACAAACTCTGATATGAGATTGTAAACTCGTCAAGTATTCCGTTGCTTGTTTTTGTAATCGTTTCCCATCTTGAGTCGACGTCTGAAAATATTTTTGTTAAATTAGTTGGTTGAATATAGATTGTTAATTATTGTTATGTAAGTTACTTTTTACTTACTTAGCCATGTCTCATTGACTGCGTTAAAAATAACAATAATGGATTAATTATCTGGTAAGATTATAAATAGATTATTATTATCTTATTATATATATTGTTCACCGGGTATATCCGCGCGAATATACCGGGTGAACAACATTGATTTATAAAGTCTGTGCACGTTTAATTTAAAAAAAAAATATGTCCGAACTCTTTGTACAAAAATCACAATCTATTGATTTTGTATGGGAAGGTCGATTTTTTTAAACATGGAAGCCCAATGTAATACTCAATACGATCTACATAAACAGTAATATTCAATAAGACTTGAATTTAAAAGTGTGGATGGTATCTTGAATCATATACCAGCTGACTTTGGGGTGATCATCCGGACCATTATTCTACTTATACTTAGAAAATTATAGCGACTCCAACAGTATAGTCCTTTATGTGACTGAGACATTTTAAACTTGTTTACTGTATCGCTTTTTATCCAACATTTACAACTAAATGTATGGTCACACAAACATTTATAACAAAAAAAAACTTTGTTCACTGAAAGAAGTATACCATTGAAAATCAGTTGCCGTGCACTGGCTTTTACGACGGTAGGCAGTAATCCCCAAGGATTGACACCTATGTGTAGGTAACTTGTCTTTACGAAATATAGGTACCTACCTATCTACTCACCCACAAACACACAGGACCTTCGTTAGCCTATGTCGTGAGTACAACAAAATAAGATCTAGCAATAACTCTATTATTAGGTCGGGTAGCCAAAATACTAAGGTAGGCAGTGTCTTTTTGCCTATATGGTGTGCATGCCACTGATTGAAATCGCTATCATTTGCCGAGTAAGAAAGAGTGTATGCCGTATAGTCATAAGATGCAATGGTGAGAGGTGAGACTGACCCTTCTTCTTAGCCTCGATGTAGTACCCGAGCAGCGGCCCCTTGCCGGAGGCGTCGTTGTCCCAGCGCAGCGTGAGCGCGGCGGGCGCGGCGTCGAGCGCGAGGCGGCGCGGCGCGGCGGGCGAGCCGGGCTGCGGGCCCGTGCGCACCCGCCCCGTCGCCTCGCCGCCCGCGCCCAGCGTCACCGCGCGCACGCTGAACAGGTACTCCGTCTCTTCCTCCAGGCTCACCACCGGTATGCGCCGCTCCGTCACCTTCTGTTTCACTTGTTTGCTTATGCCTGGGGGGAAGGATTTAGTTGACTCGTTTTATTGTTTGAACCCGTGTAACTGACATAGTTTTCTTCTGAGTTTGTTGCAAACGAGTTTTTGTAAGTATGCTTGCTATGTTTTCTCATATTAGACTTTTCTGATAATTATATCATAGTTAATAATAGATAACCTAACGAAACGGTAAACGAATATTATTTCTAATATTGTACTAATTTATATTGAGTTTACATAATAATAATATCTGGAAACTTTGATTTGTATATTTTCTTCTATAATGAAATAGACATGAAATTAAAACTACAACTATATTACTACTCAGTTAAAGTAAAAAAGTACTAATCAGTATCCCATTGCCATAATTCAAATATATGACAGCACATTTTCCATCAATGTCTAAATCACATTAATATATACAACAAAACAAAATACTGTATAATTCAATAAAATAGCCATCACACTCACGTTCGTCCTGCTGCAGAGTTTCATAAGTTACAAGGTAGGCTTGTATAAGACCGTTCCTCCTGTGGGGCGGCTCCCACGACACGACCAGGCTGTTCATAGTGATGTCCGTGAAGGTAATGTTTCGGGGTGCTGAGGGAAGGCCCTGCTCTGTACGGACTAGGACCGACTCGGAACGGGGACCATCGCCGGCTGGGTTGAAGGCTAGCACCTGAGGAAGATTTTTCACGTTTTTGGTAAAGGAATAATATCGAGTCTGGGTTTTGATTTACAGAACTTTTATAGTTGTCAAAGAACATAAGAATCTACTGGGGTCACATACTTTGTATGAAGCAATACGTTTATAATTGAAACAAATATTTATTGACGAAATTATGGAAAGAGGTTGACTTTTAAAAAGTGAGATAAACCATATAATAATTAGTGCTAAATTTGTTACTTTATATTGAAGTTGACAGATAGTGTCAATAGTACACCATATAACATATAGAGAGACGCTACGATGAAATTAGAATAGAGGAAGGATACAAAGTAATTCCACAAAATAATTACTCGAATAAGTATTTACCTGAATGCGATACTGCGTAAATTTATCGAGGAAAACCAGCGAGTGTGACGTGGAAGTGGCAGGAACTACTTCGATTTCCTC
This sequence comes from Conopomorpha cramerella, assembly GCA_012932125.1. Classification (NCBI taxonomy): domain Eukaryota; kingdom Metazoa; phylum Arthropoda; class Insecta; order Lepidoptera; family Gracillariidae; genus Conopomorpha; species Conopomorpha cramerella. Next base: position 14,496 of record SJJU01072148.1, read on the forward strand.
CTCAGCTTTCCTTCCTGGTTCTGGCTCCTCGGGAGATTCCGTCATCAGGTAGAATATCTAAGAAAAAACATAGAAGTGGATATTACATAAATATATCTCATAATCGTTGTTGTGTACATTGTAATTGTAGAAAGAAATTGTTTGTTCGTTCTTTACGATATTTAGATACATCAGAAAATGTTTACAATTATGTTACCCATCTATTCCACGTTTTCATCGAATTATTTATTTTTGCCTTATTATTGTGTGCAGTCGGCAAAGCGAAAAATTTACCTCTTTTGTATGACGAACGCAGAAAAAAAACAGCGTATAATAGCCTTGTCGACTGTACAGTGGTCAAAATTTACCATCAAGGTTTCCATGTCATATTTTTCCATCCATGTCATTTGTAATATTTTGCTTGAAATAAAACATTTTCATTTTCATAATAAATAGCCAATGTTACCTTATAACCAAGCAGATCACCGTTCTGCTGGTGCAAGAGGGGCGGCTGCCAGGCGAGGTGCACCTCGGTGGGCGAGCGCGGCGCGGCGGCCACCTCGCGCGGCGCCGCCGTGGGCACCGCCTCGCCCACCCACACCACCGCCGGCGTGCCGCCCGGGCCCGCGCCTTGCGAGTTCATCGCCGACACAGAGATCTCGTAGTTGCGGTCCACTTGGAGATCCGTCAGCACTATCTCTTCAGACTGTTGGACATGTTGCTAATATTACTTTCATTTCTATACATGGTTATCATAAAGTTAGAACAGCGCTAGCGAATTGCTAGTGAAGTGAAAACAAAGTGATCTAAGTTGATATACACCAACGTAAAGTTTTAACTTTTTATAGGTACAAGCCGTGTGGTGACGGCGAATAGAATACATGTGTCACCACCCCAGCCCAACTTTTCCCGTCATGGGGGTCGTAAAAGACGACCGAGGGAGCTCTCCAGAGAACGGGCAGCAGCGCTCTCTGTGAGTTAAACCACAACACCACTGCGATCGCCAACCCGCCTGCCAAGCGTGGGGATTACTGGCATTTCACCCCAAATGACGGATCTCATTGGGGGAGGCCCTCGTCCAGCAGTGGACGTTATGTGGGTGATGATGATAGGTACAGCACTGAATGGTGGATGTATTTAAGAATATATCAAGTAAAGCGTTCGTCAGATCTCTGAAGCCAATGGTGAGATGTAGGTTGTTTAGATAAACAAAGGGGGTTCACCGTGTCAGGTTGTAAGACATCCTGTAAGCTCGTTGCGAATATATATATACCTACAACTCCCAGTTGCAAATAGATAGCTAACTAGGTCAAATCCGCTTAGATAAGCACAATATGAAGCCAGTAAATAGACACAATACAATTATGTCCAAAAAAGTTATAAATATACACTAAATACCTCGATTCCCAATGCCTCCTGTTTCATGGTCTGCTGCAACGGCGTAGGGAAGTCAGTGAGCGGCTGATAGAATATTCTATAACCGCCTGTCTGCGTGTCACCGCTCCAATATTGAGGGCTCAGCGCCGACCACTGCACGCGCACTGAACTCGGCGTTATTGGTACTACGTGGAGGTTCTCTACCGCTTTGCTGGGTGCTGATTGAAAAAAAAATATAAAGATTTAAATTCGGAATAATAGAACACAAGCATTCTGTATTGAGAAGTTTAAAACTGTTTTGGAATTCACTTCCATTAGAGTAAAGACGCCACTGCGGCACTGCCGGGCATAGGCATAGGGATAATTTGGTTCCAAATATATAGGTATTTATAACTCTTAAATCTGGTACCTATTTCGTTTTCAAATGCAACACATACATGATAACTAGAGGTTTAAAATCATTTATGTCTTACATTTTTTTCGGCTGAATAGAAAAGTTTTTTTTTTAGTGAACATTGTTGAAAACAGACTAGACAGTGACTTAATTAGATAATCATATAAAGTTGAGTCACTATTTAACTTGCTTTCAGTGAAATCTGCTATCCCCTGTCTCTGTGACTTATTAGATAAACCTGTGAATTTCAATACAATAAATTTAAAGGTACTTCTTATTTATGCGATTTTACCCGAGCTACAATAAGTTATTTGATAATATAAAACCAATATAAGGAAAACCATTTTTAATATTGTAGAGACGACCCGAATTCAGCATACCTTTTGATAAAGTATTTATTCAAGATTGCGCGGTACATTCTAAAGCGTCTGGTTTGCTTAGTAATAATGCGGCAAGAATTTAAGGTGCCACGAGCTTTATCACAATACTATTTAAATTGGTCGCAGCAATGCAATTTCTGAAGAACGGTGCTGCGGTAATATAATACAAGTTCGGGATTTTCTCTTCATAAAGTAAAGACTTATTATTTATCACAAGCGATATGGTCCACATATAAAATTAGGCCGGATTTTTCGTTGAGCGGACAAAAATTATTGAGTAATAAGTATGCGTTGCGTGCAATTGGAAAGGCCTATGTCCAACAGTAGACGAATATGGGCTGATGATGATGATGCTGATTCTGTCAATGAAGTACGCGTTCCTCTTTAAAGGCTTGGGTTATTTTAAGATGATTTTTTTTCTCCCGTGCTAGTTTGAAACGTGAAAATAATGATACCGGAAGATTTTCTTTATACACCACGTACAAGGCGACCGAAGAGTTATCAGATGGAGATTATTATGCTATGTGCTGTTCTAACCTAACCTAAAAGCCAACTGTCAAGACTAAAAGTGATTTAAGAGGCATCAAGTCTTGAAAGATTCTGTCCAAACTATTAGGAATTGTGCATCGACCACCCAATTACTATAGGCAAACAATTTCACTGGCGGAACGCCCGCGAGGCAAGAAGTAGGTGGGAGCGGGTACCTAAGCTCATATGTACAGCTAGCGTACTGAGTAATGTCACTTGCCCCCCGACCCGCTTGAGCCGCTTCACTGACTTCTTCAGTTTATAACTGCGAAAGTGTTCTGGCAATACATATCGCCCAGTGCCAAGCAAAAGCAACCTGAGTGATGACAGCTGATTACATATGAGCTAATCAATTAGTTTGACCACGCCCATTCCCGACTTCATCTCGTTGCCAGAAGTGTTTTAATGTAGTAATGTTCCACATTAGGATATCATGAGGGTGGGGAAGATAAACTCACCAGCAGGCAATGTCCGTATGGTGTCAGTAGTGTTGCTGTACCGACTGGGCCCTATATCGTTGGTAGCGCGGATACGGAACTGGTAAGCGGTGAATGGCTTGAGGCCGTCGACCGTGTACGAGGTCGAGAACGGGTCCACACGCTCTGGTATCGTGCGCCAGCTGCCGCCATCTTCCTTTTGCTGGACCGTGTAGTATCTGTTGGTGGAATATTAAATTACTAATAACAAATACAGCAAACTTGTACACTGTTTTCACTATTGCACACGTCAAGGAGACTGAAGAAAGGTTCTTTTATAGTTATTTTATGTAACGAGATGATAATGGATATAGTTGCTAAACTATATCGCCAAATTGATTTCGAAGCGAACGAATAAAACCTAATATTAAATTCCCGTTCCTGTCGAATTCCACTCACAACTAGAATAACTCCCAAAGTGTCTTTCAAACTCATCAGATATTATAGACGTAACCAACCAATGAACATCTGTAACAAACCTCAAAGGCGCATATCCGTCGTCGCCAGGAGTCCAAGAAAACGTAATATGATGCGCTTGTAACATCGAGCGTTGTACCAGCAAGTTGGCAGGCGGAGCCGGGGCCGCGCGGTTACTCGTCGTCAGTACCAGCGCCTTGGCCGTGCCGCCCCAGCCCAGACGAGTTTGAGCGCGCACAGAGAACAGGTAATAGTGCTCCATAAGGAGGTCGGTCGCTCTGTGGAATGTGATACAGTTAGTATGTTTCACTTTATTTTTCACGTCATGAATAAAACAGTTGTTAAATTTTTGCACAGTTTCATGAAGCGTTATTTGACAACAGATTTTAAACAGTTGATCAGTGTGCTGTGATGTGACCGATGTAGTTTGTTTAGCCAATCACAGCGACTGTTTTCATTTGTGGATTGACAACAAATCAAGAAACCGGGTGTTAAACATAAATAATAAGGGACAACGATAAATGGCTAAGCGATCGTAAACTCAAATGTATTACATTTTTTCTATATATCTAGAGATCTTACAACTGAGAGGTAGTTATTTTGATAAATTACCTAAATGTCCGATCCGAGGGCACGAACTCCCGGGACGAGACAAGTTGCGTGCTTCCGTTAAGGTGGTAAGAGACCTTGTAGGCCAATATGTCACCGTTGGGGTCCTCTGGCACGTCCCAGATGATGCGCGCCGTAGTAAATGTCACGTCTGGGAATGACACGTTGGAAGGCGGTCCTGGCGCTGTGAGGGACAAATAGCCAGTTAAATGTCGCCTTTCAAACAATCTAAGAAATAAATTCTTAAAAAAAAATACGCTGGGCATAAACTGATGGGATCCATATTTTTACTGAAGTTTTTTTTTAATAAGAAGAGAGAAACAAGTCTAAAGAGTCTGGTAAATCTAGCAAATAGAGTAGTTGGTAGTCTTTAGATATACGTGAAATAGCTACTGAAAGTTTGAACCTTTTATTTATAAGGGGATTAGTGTTCACAAGTGTATATATGTACTAATATTTGTTGTAAAACGTTACCGATCAATGGATTAAATGTATAAATTCATAAGTATGAAAATAAACAGAATAAAAATACTTACTGTCATCAAAAGTCCGAACAGTAACAGGCGGATCACTGAGCGCACCATCCCCCAACCTAGTATACCCCAATACTTGTATCTGATAGAGTACGTATTTACGGAGCTCAGTGAGTGTGATCGTGTGAGTCTGGTTCGACGGTATGGCTTGACATTCCACTTTCTTGTGTTCGGGCCGAGGCGGTGGAAGGACGGCGGCGTAACACACTTTGTAGCCCTCGATTAGACCGTTCTGATCCTGCGCTGGGATATCACCCCAGAGAACCACGACGGTTGTGGACGAGGTCGCATTCGCTGACACGTCGTTCGGTCCGCGCGATGGTACTGAGGGGAAAGTAATTATATATTAATGTTATTTGTGATATGTGAAATAACGGATAAACTAATGAACGCGTTTTGATGAAAATTACACATTATAGATGGGGCCTGTAACAGGAGTAAACACTTTTAATATAAGAATTTCCAGTTACCATTCATGTCATAATGGTTTATCCTTCAGAATTATTTATTTTAAAAGTGGATCGTCCGTAACAAAATTAATGCCAACAGCAATGGATGTCACATTTCGAGCAAATCTTCAGTGACATTTAGTTGACGGAGTGATATTTAAACTTAATTGCTGACAACGCGGCCTCGCAAAATGTTACTTACAATAATTATGACTGATATTAACTTTAAACTCAATTTACTCCGAAACAAAGTACTTTGCAGTATCAGGTCCATATCCGATTAACTTGAAATGCTCGTTATCTACACTTGAATTATTTGCTCGCGTTACAGACCCACCTTGTATAAAACCAGGACATATTTCATACCAAAATTCGCAAGGAATCGGTATAAACGGGACAAACCACGGGTGGTTATATATACCGCGAGGGTGGGAACATCTGTGAAAGCAGGTAATGCAGAGAGGTAGTTTAAGCAGTAAGCATAATACTGTAAATGTAGGTAAATCAAACCATACATCAAAGCTTGTATAAATAATGTAAATAGTCCTTGGTCACTTTTCAACAAAAGTTATTCTAATTTGTGAACCTTGACCCGGCTTACCATATTTCCGATAGCACTAACACATCAATTATTAACACATCAAATGGTATGTCATCCACGAGTCTTAACTGTCAACTGTCAAACTGTTTATTTAGCGCACGTGCCGTAGAGGGTGATTTGTTTACCGTTTATTTCATGAGCTTCATATCTTTGTGTGAGCGACATAGCGACGGCTTGTTTATTTTAAAAGGGTCGTTCAAATCTAATGTTTATTTTCTGACTTTTGTATGTAAATATGGTTTGTTTGTTTTACTTACCGGCTTCTCTGGTCCTTTCCGTGGCTATGGGGCTTTCAGTTGATGATCCGACCTCGTTTATTGCCGTCATAGTGATCTCGTAGAGTGACCATTCTTCCAGATTTGACAATACGTGGGAGTTGGCCGTGTGGTCTTCTATTATACTGTGCGCTGTTTCATTGACATTGGCGCGTTTGTATGTAATGTTATAGCCTTTCGGGTTGCCGTACCATTCGCTCTGTTGTAATGGCTGTGAAAAATGTTTAATTTAACATAACTACAATAGATCCAAGATATGATCCACGAGGGAAAATATGATATAAATTATATTATATTGTTGCATATCATATTTCACTCGCAAATATATGGATTTATTGAACACACTCAATATTTGCACAAACATACATGAAAGATTAAAATGATAACCACATTCACAATATAAAGTTCACAATTACTTATGCAGAGTTCTACCTATTCGTACATCAATATTCATAAATTATTCTAAGTAACTGTAACTCCTCGCGGTACATCTTTTTAATATCCAAGTACACCTCAAAAGAGGAATCATTTAAAAAGTTCCAACTTACAATCCACCGGACTCTTAAATCCGTAGCGCTGACTGCTCTAACGGTGACATTCCTGGGGGGGTGGCTCGGCGGCGCCTGTATGGTTTGGAACTCGCTGCAAGGCTCCGAAGGTACTGAAGACCCCACCACATTGTTGGCCACCACTCGAAGACGGTACGTGGTGAAGGGAACTAGCCCGGTGACGTGGATAGATTGGGCATCTGGCGCGTTCAGCTCATGGACTGTTGCCCAGGATGTGTTGCGCGCGGTCTGGGCCTGATGGTGTTTATTTTGGTTGGTTGAATTTAGTAGGACAAAAACCTTCTCCTTACCTTTTTAACGAAGATTTTTGGAGTCGTCCGGTTATTACATCTATTGCTGTTGAAGTATGTCTCCCAAGGGTAACAGATGCATTTCTACTAATGCATATCAACATGCTTTATGATCATTAATATTATCTTGACTATTGAGAACTTAGTACGGGTGTTTTGATAATGTACAGGCATGTATTATCCCTAGGGGAAAAAACTTCAGAAGCAATGGATGGACTAACTAAGTCGTATAAAATCCCGTGCTATCACATTCTGACGTTAACTAGATGCAAGAGGCAATGCTAGAGTTAGGCGAGAATTAATGATAAGCCACGTTTACGTAAAGAGTTTTACGTTTTTTTAACACAAAGTTTTACGATGATGTCTTGGTTTATTTATCTATAACAATGTTTATTACTTTTTAATTATATACCTATCTTGTATACAAAATTAACACTTTCGTAAACACTCAACTTAATATAGTAAAAAAAAAATTGTTATGACGACATATACGGGCGGGATGTGTCCCCGTAAAGTTTAAAAGATAACTTTGATTTTCCTACAAAATGTCAGAGTACTTATTAAGAATGTGACATTTCTAAAGCAAAAAAGTCACACCAGTTGTTAAAACAAAACTTTGGTAAGTAGCTAATAAATTATTTCACGTCAACAAACAACTCGTAAATCACGTACCTGAACGGTCCATAGTGAAATCGACGAGTTCCCGTCAAAGCCTGGCGTAAACTGGAGCACGACTGAGAAGGCTCCAATATTGGACAGAGCTAGGTTCCTCGGGGGTTCAGGTAACACTGGTTCAACGCCGGATTGTATGGTGGCGGAGCGGTGCGGGCCCTCGCCCACCGCCGTCAGAGCGGACAGCCAGAACTTGTAGTGTGTGCTCGCCTGATGTGTTATACATTGTAACTTTAGATGTAGATTTCACGTATTTCGGTTCAGTTCTACCGCTAATTAGTTTCTGTCATTCAGTTATTTGGTGAAATTTCGACGTTCTAAATATATTTTGGGTATAATGCATAAGCGGTCTAACACACAGTTAAAAAATATTTAGGGGTGAATTTGAGAATCTTCTATATTTACTGATTCGCAGAGACTGATAACCGACAGCCACACACAATACCATAAAAATCAGTCTAGCCGTTTAAAAGTTAGTAACGAACAACGCGACACGAGAATTTTATATGTTGGATAGTATATAGATAGCATCAGTAAAATACGCTACTTTTCATCTCGAAACATGAAACGAGTCGGTATAAAATAGCAAATGCTGACTGTAGTAATCGTGGCTGAAACGAAATCGCTGCAGCTAAAGACTTGAATTACCTAAATAATTACTTCCCTTGTGTGGCAGTCATTTGTATCGCGTTAGTTTTGTTGGTTTTATGTTCCCTGGTTAAAAATACCGTACTACTCCGTTCAACACTGTGAATAAATGTGAAGAGTGGTTTCCTATGTTTTGTCTCGATTTCATTAGCGAGCGGAAAGTTTCAATTCATTGTAAGGTATCCCACAGACGCGTAACTTAGTTCACTGCTGTTCTCTACATTGTGTTGTGACGTGTGGTTTTAATAAGATTTTTACTACTACAAAGTGTCTGAAACCTCAAACAGATATCACGTTGCCTTATGTATGCTTAGTGAACCGCAGGCATTTGCTTGGCAAGTGTCTATGCCTACCCCGCTTTGGGAACGAAAGGAGTGCAATGTGTTTATTTAATGGCATACGTGTATGTTTATTCGTGCACCTTCAAATATCTATCACACAGAAATATAGGACAAAAAATCAATACATTTAAATATCTATGTATTCCAATGTCCGATAAAGAATATAATATATAGGTCACAGTAAGAGTTAAATCATAACTCACAATAAAACGTTGCTCCATTATTCACGTACCTGTAACTGCTCAACCTTTATACTGGTGACATTCGGTGGTAATAATTCTTCGTTGAACGTCTCATTCTTGTCCTTCACTTGGTACGACAGCTTGTAGCCAATCAGAACGCCGTTTGACCGTCTCGGCGGCGACCAAGACACGCGGACCGCCCGATCGGAAACGTCGTCGAACTGTAGGTTTGACACTTCATCCGGTACTGAAAATAATAAATAAAAATATTTAGTTTTATTTTCGGCCAGTACGCTATGTAGCTTTTATGTTGCTTGTCAGATAAATAAAAAAAAAAAACACAGGGAAGTTACTATGTTCAGAAAGCACATGCCGTAACGGCGTTGAACAATGTAATGTTTGTTGCTCGTAAAGGAGTTTGATATACGGTACAAGATTGTTACTCAACATTTTTACTTGAGACATTAACGTTTAAAGTTTGCTCGATAACAACGACAGCCAAGTTGGCAAAGGGTCGCGGATTCTTCTTTCGTCTTGAGATGAAGCAAGACAATTTTTTTGTGTTCGTCTAAGTGTATCTATGTTTTTTAAATTAATATACATAACTCTGGAACCCAATCAATTAGATATAATCTAACCCCTTTTAGCTATAACAGTTTTGTCGACTGTACTATGACAAGCTACTTAGTTTGACGTCAGGTAGAAAATGGTCTGGGTTATTTATTGTTATTTTCTATACAACTTACTGTCTTCTTTAGTTCTAACAAGTACGTATTCACTGGTGGGTCCGTCTCCCGGCTCAGTGAAGCATAGAACTGTAATATTGTATTCGGTAAACTTATCGAGTCCGTCCAATACCGCCATTTGTTCTGTTAAAGGATCTAATAAGTTTGGTGGTATGCTCGCTAGTTTCTGTTCCACGTTCGAGTTTTCGTTTTCGTCCCAACGCCATGCTTGTATTTTGTACCCCTGGAATAATAATTCAGATTTATTTATTTATTTACTACAATATACACATATGAAATTACATACAATATAAATTCAATTCCGTGTCATATTTAAAATTTCAATAAACGATGATGTAAAATATCTGAAATTGATATTGAATATCAGACAACAATACTTTATGACATTCTTTTCCGATATTTTACTGTCTTAAAAAAAACAGATTATTTTACTCAGCTAGCTCTCCTCTATTGTGAGATATTTAGATGTGTTGTGTACACAAAATTACGTGTGCCCCGAAATTTTTAGTACGTGTTCTGTGATGATAATGTAATACAAAGTATTCACACTATGTATGAAAAGATGAATCAATGTAGATGAAGCGAAAGCGGTATGCCAGGTCCGAAAAAAATAGAGATATGTAATCTATGTGTATCCCTCTATTAGACAGGCGTGAAGTGTATATGTATGTACCGTTTATATTCCAGTATCATGTATATATCAAAGGAAATGTCGCAATTTATCGTGGAACGCAATAAATTATTGAGTATTTCTGTGAAACGTCAGTGCCGGTAATGGACAACTAAAGTCATAATTTAGATCAATGATTGAAAAAAAAGAAACAGTTCTGACATAACAGCGTAGAACCCAAAACGAATGTCATTAGTAACGGCTATAAATGGTTGCTGTACTGGTTTTTTAAAAGATGTTTCCGTCAGAAATCTTTCGTTATAAAAATATAAGTTTACTTTATTTCTTCATGTCACTATAATGTCACAACGAAAGAAAACTAGCAATACCATTTGAACAATAATAAGTACAAGTTACTGTCAGTCTGGTTTTTATCCGTAGTGTACAGTTTCTTTTTATAGGGTACACAAAGTTTAGGTGAAGATTTTACCTGGTTAATGCCGTTGATGTTCTGTGGGTTGGGCGGCGTCCACCAGACGTTTATAGCGGTGGAGTTGAGTGGCTCGCAGCGCACGCTGTCGGGCGCCGCTTCGGGCACGCCCTCCTTTGTCTTGATCGTGTAACTATCAGTGAACACACCTACACCCTTATCGTTGTATGATGCTATTTGAACGTTGTAATCCTTCCACGTTATAAGATCTTGTATTAAATAGTTCCTTTGCGCTTCGTTTGTTATATTCTGGTACGTCCATGGGCTGTTGTCGTAGCCTTTCAGTCGGTATCTTATGACGTAGCCCAGTATGTGGCCGTTCCTGTGCTCCTCTAGTGGCGGTTGCCACTGTGTGATGATTTCTGATGACGATCTCGCTGAGCCCATAAATCCGATCGGTGGGCCCGAAGGAGCTAGAGATTAATCACAGGTTACAAATATACCTTATATAGTTTTAATGTTACTTTTTGCATTATTTAACAGTATATAAAACAGGCATTCCAGTGCTGCATGCATGATTTGTCATCTATTATGTACTACATACGAAAATAAAACACGACGATGTATCAAATTAAAAAATCGATGCAGCCAACAAAAAAAAATGTACAATAACAATACAAGTATGTATTCATTCTAAAAATCATAAATAGGACAGCACATTAACTGACAATCACGTAAATTTTATATGTGGTAGGTAGTTCTTGAATGTCCTCCGTACCTTGGCAGCATATCAAGTCACTGGCTGCTTGACCGCAAACAAAACAATGTTATAATGAAAATGTTGCGATGATTCATGAATATATCTTTAAACTACCCTTTGTAGTCAACATTTTTTAAGCATTAAAATCTATAAATATCTCAGAAAGTGTCCTGTTAACAATCCCACAGACAGACGCAGAATTTTGTATTTCGCGTAATTTGGCCCTCAATTAACTTGTTTGTACATTCAGGCCCAATATTTTTTTTTGAAGATGCACAAAGCATTATACGTCTCTAAAGTGCAGAATAATCACGTGTCATAACTAGTGTTGCCAATTAGTGTGCGATTTCTAAACGATAATTTCATCAGTGCACGGTTCGGTGGCGCTTCGATATATACCTACTTGAAACATGTAAATTTCAAGCATCGAATAAAATTAAAATATTGAATCCGCAGTATTGAGAGGTAGTGCACATCACTATGCTTTACGTTCAATGCCTCGCGAACAACGGACATTAAGCTTATCCGAAATGGAAATGACGGCCTCCAATCTCGTAAATACTGAATTTAAATGGATTTATCCATTAACGAAAATCTTCAATATCCCAATGGCTGTCACTAAAACTTCTTATGCCCACTTAAACCTGATTGCACGTTAATTATTTTTAATAATTTTATTCGTAATCGGTAAATTGATCGTACTTTCATTGAGTAGTTATCAATGATTGTATGTGCCCATAGAATGTAGTAGCATATGCCACGGCAGATGTGTTCGTTATCAGGACTGTATCAATTTGGAGCATCTGCTAATAACTGTGATCTGTTTAGTCATACATCATATTGGTCTTTATTTGATTAGGTGCCTGCTTAATTACTGATAATATGATTCGATTTGGTCATTGCACGGTGTTGTTTGACTAACCTTCTTGCTCCAATGTGAGTACGTCAGTGGGTACTGAAGCGGGTCCTTCGCCCACAGTGTTGACGGCTGATACGCGGAATTGGTACGCCGTGGCCGCCTTCAGACTGGTCAGTAAGATCCACCGCTGATTAGCCGTAGCGTTCATTGACTCAGTCACCCAATTTAGCAGCGGATCCGGAGTCGGACCTACAACGTTGTCTTAAATAAACTCAATTATCCAACAGACAACTTTTACAGTTTGAATTAGTAAATTATTTACACTTTGAGACACTTCGTTGTCAAACACAACGGAAGAGCGAAGTTCAGTTGGATGGATGTGATGGATTTCAAGGATTTATTAAACAATTTGATTAATACATTAACATCGGAACGGGCACATTTGCTAATCAAATTATATTCGTTTTCAAGATGGATCGCTATTGCCGCGTTCATATTTCGATATCAATCAATCTTGATTTAAGTGCTGTGTTAGATAGGAAAACTTTATCTTTGGCAATTTTTAATCAAGCCTAAATCTAATCCTTCTTACATTATAGCCGAGAAGGATGGCTTCTTTATACATAATGCAATCAATAAGCTTTCATGAAATGTAATAAACAGTTTATACAGGTTGTAGCAAAAATAACAAATTTTTTGACAAAATTCCTATTTTTGAGAAAAAAGAACGACAAGTTTATGAAAAAAAGAATGCACTTTTTACATTACTTTTACGTACTGAGGGTTCATAAAAATGGCTAATTTTAAATAAAATTGCGATTACTCGCAGCTTTTTTCCACCGACTAAACACGGGTCGTATGTGTATGAGCGTTGTGGTGAAAACTAATAACGAGGTGTTTCGTTGAAAGGTAACTTACCGAACTCGGGCACAACACGCTTTTGCACGATGAACTTTTGTATCGGCGAGTTGCCATCGAAGCCTGGCGTCCAGGAGACGTTGACCGCCCTGAGGGGGGAGCCTTCCAGTTTCACTGCTCGCACGTTCGTTGGTGCGTATGGGAGCTCTATGACAGACAGTGCTGCTTTCCTGGTGTGGTTGCCACCCGGTGACGTCACCACGCATGTGTATTCACCCGCGTCGCTGGCTCGCACCGCTTGCACCTGGAGCGAGCCGTCACCGCCGAACAGCACGCGCGATCCGGCCGTCATTGGCCTGGTAACGCACACAAGTGTCAACACCCTTACTACTATAAAAAAATATACAATGTTCTACTAACGCACTAACCTAACTAACATATTCAGCCAATCGAACCGTTTCCAATGATGTATCATATGCCTATAGACTCAAAATGGCCAAGGACATGTCAAAAGATAGAAATCGACAATGAGTAAGGTACACATTGATTAACTTTTATTATCAGTGAGGAGTTAAGAAAACAACGTTGCCTCTAATAAATTAAAAATAGTACAGTAATTCTATCATATAATACTACCTCAGACATCTTTCTTAGGTTCGGTTGTCATTGTGTTTTATCAGTCGCCCAATGCTCTTCTTTTCTGAATTTGAATTATTGTTTTACTGATATATTAAGAATGACATAAATTCGACTACTAAATGTTAAAATTTGTATTCAGATGCGTCCGATAACACGACGATTGCTAGGTACATTAATCATACTGAAGCACAGTACATGAATAGATGTTTAGGGACATAAATGTAAACAGTTTAATAAAATTTGAAATTTAGAACACACATATTATAATTAATAGAAATCGAAAAAAGAGTAACACGTTTTTAAGAGTAAGTTATTATCAAGATAAATTATTGTTCCTCTAAGTGTGCACACTATGGTATGTATTATGTACACAAACGAAGCGGCAAAAGTCCATACCGTTTAATGCAAAAATGAAAACGAAAGTCAAGAAAAGAACGAAAGTAATACGATCTAGTATTTCGTGGAAAAAACGATAATTCTAGAGTCGTAATTCAAATACATTTCTTGATAAATGTGTACTTACTGCTTATTGTGGAACCAGTCGATGTTGTATTTGACGTTAGGGTCGTTGGACACTTTGCATTGTAAAGTCGCCGTGTCTCCGAGTAGAACCTTCGTGTCAACTGGTGGCGCGACTATTTGCGTCCTCACTAAGGAAATGGAAGACATAAATTTTGTGAAACAGAATGTCGATATGACAAACATTGTATGAAAACTCGAATGTTATTTATTTGGCGTTAAGGAGAATATCAAAACAAGATATCCATTGTGGAACAGGGATTTATGTCGACGCTATGCAACTTATTCACAGAGCGAAATGTTTGAGATTAATGTTAAACTTTGAGACATCCCTCTCAGTCTTTTTTTCGGTGCAAAGTGTAAAATCTTTCCATACACCCCAGCCCGTTACATTCGAACTCGACAGGTACAGAGATATCTGCATTTGTTAAGTGCCCACGTTTCATCTAGTGTATTTACCCCAAAGTGAAGTGTAGGATTCTCACACATATTACCTTAATTGTATTTTACAGTTGGCTCTAGAATAGAGATCAATCTGGCCCAAAGTGTGCACGTCAATGCTCGAACCGATTGCACGTCAATGCTCAGGCTTCAACTGCATATCTTAAATATATCCTAAATTACGACATACGAAACTAAGTAGCACTGAAACTATTAAATCCACAGAGGCATTAGGTCTCTATACTTTCAAAATAAGTGGTAAGTGGTGCACTAACAAACAAATTCCATCACGGCGTCCTCGCAAACATTCGGAGCGACAACGCCAATTTCCCACACAAAACTAGTTCTAATCAAAGTAACTTCAGCCACCAGCCAGTGTATCGCGCTAAACTTGTTTACTCTTCGCTGACTAGCTACGTTCAGTTCCGATATAGCTGAACACTCGCTGACAGCGGCTGACGTAATTTCACTTAACAGTATCCACTTTCGGCTCAATAACAGTTTAGATAAATTTTGAAAAAACAATTACTTGGCGCATTTTAATCGCAAAGCGGGGTAGAAGCATTTCTTCTCAATTCTAATCAATAAAGGCGCATGGTTCACCAAGCCTATTTAAACCAACGTGATAGGTAGTGAGCGGGTTTTATCACTATGTTTCCTTATAAGCGTTTCGTTAGAGTACGGTCGGCCAAGAAAGAGGTCTATCACTGTTGATGACACTTCCTGTGTCAATAATACATCAATAAGGTAGAGTTCTTATATTGTAAGAAGTAAATAATTAACCTTAATGTCTAATGACATTCATATGAGTTCCGCTTGTTTACCTTGTGTGAGATAGACTAGATTGTTGACCGACTATACTATGGGTCGGTAAAAGAGAACCCTCGCGAACCCACAAGTACCCCTTATTTTCAGGACCAATTACACGATCCCGGAAGTATAACAAGTTCCCTTACAGGTTTTTGTGATTGATTTCCGCGAGCTTTCTGTACCTACACTAAGGACGAAAATATAAATGTCAGTGAACTTTTTCCTTTGCAAACAAAATCTTAATCATTATAAAGGTAGGAGAAAGTCAAAGTTCGTTGTTATTTATATAACCTGTAATTTGTATATTAACATTGCCATTAGATTTCCAAGCTGTGGATTATTGATCGGGTTACTTGATTTATTATTAGCGAATCGTGGGTTAGAGTTCGATTATAGACGTGTTCCAGTAGGTTTCTATTTCAGAATCAAAGCTTTTACGGTTAGCAAAGTCTTGAGCAAAGTACAAAAAAGTGTGTAAACGCACCAAATTATTACTGAACTACCCCGTCCCGTTTACTTAACTACCATGGCCTTTGCTTCTTTAGGATCATATTGCCCTAAATGCTTCCTTAGATTGCACAGTAAAAAAGAAGTTATAAACTTCTAGCCACATATACCTAAGAAACCATTCAATAAGACATCGATCAATGAGAAATTATGAACAAAACAGAGACGTCCTGATTGCGTCGATCCATGCATTGGCATTTGATTAAACGAACGCTGCAACTGCAAATCAGTGTAAGCGCCCGCAGCACGTGTGGTGTGTACATCAAGAGCTTTGTCTGTAACGATATAGGGGTGATTTTCCCGTAGTAGTTAGTTTGTGGTATATTTACCAAGTACTGTGAGGAAGGCTTCGCCGGAGACGCGGCCCGCATCGTTGGCCCGTACGCAGGTGTATTTGCCGGAATCTGCTGCTGTGGCGCCCGTGATGAGTAGGTCCCCCTCATCCAGCGCTTGCAGCCGACCCGACAGATTTAGTATTAGCGATTCTGAAACGGGTGATACTGTCATTGCTGTGTTGAGGTTCTGTCGAAATGTTGTTATTAAACATTCATAATATTCTACGGTTACTTTGCAAGACTTAATTTACTTTTATTACTAATAGTTATGTATCCGTATGTGATAACATAATCAATACATAGTATAAACAAAGTCGCCTCCTGCTGTGCACAACGAATTTTGATGCGGTTTACTTTAGTAGATATATTGATTGTTGAAGAAGGGTCATATGTATAATACATATACAATAGCAGAGAAACACTCTTAATAATGGATAATTACATATAAATGATTGCCACTACATCTTTTATAATTAATTACTTTCAACACCCCGTGTATTTGTACACAAAAATATAAATAAAAGGAGTTCACATAATATAAAACTAAAACAGATGCAAAAAATGAAGTCATAACCAGAGATTTTCCCACATTAATTTGTAATGATAAATAGATAATCTAGAATGAACTGTATATAATGTTACAGTGTTATAAATAAGAAAATACTTGTGACGGAGAGTTCAGGGAAAATTGCATGTTGTATAGCGGAGCACGTCCGCTATGCCACATCATTATTCAGTTTACTGTTACGTACGTATGTTCCTGCCGTAGGGCGTAATTGGTAAGCAATTACTATCTACTACATCACTTATCTCGAGCGAGCACTGACTTAGATAAAATGTCTCTCATCACAATTAAAATTTTAAAAAAAATTGCATTGTCTCCTTATAGTTCACACTGTTCTTACAGAGGTTGAATTATATGACAGCAAAAAAATGTATATGTACATTATGAAACTTTTATAGTATTAAAAAACACACTGATTACAGAAATGCCCCGGTCGTGTGATCTGGGACGTAAAAATAATGAAACCAGTTTGTATAATTCTTCCATTTCATGGCGTAAGAGGTGACCTAAGAGATTTTCAGCGTTATTAAGGCCAGTATTCTGAAGAAAAAAAAATCAGTCCTCAAGTGTCGCTTGAGCATAGTTTTTCTCTTACACAAACATGGTTAGAGAGAGACAAAAGTTACTTGCGCAGAGGTCTTTACTAGGGGGACGTGGCCCACCTACTATCTCTGCGTTGCGGTGTTCCCAGACACCGTTTATACACCTTAATTCGTTCCCTTGGGGAATATGGGGATAAAGTGTGGTCTATGCTCTACTCCATCTTATCATCAATTTTTATCAAAATCCATTCAGTAAATAGTTTTTCCATAAAAAAAAGTATCAAGCAAAATACATACATCAAGTACTCGTACAAAATAAGGTCATTATTTATATTTATATGCGCATGGTATTTCAGGTTTTAAAACCAAATAACAGGCACTACGTTTCGTGCGTTGCATGTACAGTAATACAACACAAAGTATACAGTTTAGTTTATATCTTGAGCTCACATTTCATGGAATTTCTTACGTCATAAAGGCCAACGAGATTAGTTATATTGTTTAACTTCATCAGCCTTCCGCTATACGACCAATTGAGTGTACGTCAGTTACCTGAATTCTATTTAGTACGCTGGACACGAGCTTTATAATAGAACACTGTTATCTAGGATTAACTTCATTTTATATGGAAATCTTTTTAATCCAACTAATGTAGGTACATAGAATAACGTACAAGCCTTTTGCCGTATTATTTTCTATAATAAAAGTTGAACGTAAAAAACTACTTCATTATCAATAAACTGCTATTTGATTGCTATATCTGCGAATCAGTTTGCTCGGGTCATTTATGAGTCAGTGAATGAATCAGATACCGTGACTATTCTTTTAAATAACTTATAAAGGTATACTTT
Source organism: Conopomorpha cramerella (assembly GCA_012932125.1). Classification (NCBI taxonomy): domain Eukaryota; kingdom Metazoa; phylum Arthropoda; class Insecta; order Lepidoptera; family Gracillariidae; genus Conopomorpha; species Conopomorpha cramerella. The sequence goes on from SJJU01072148.1 coordinate 32,688, forward strand.
CACTCGACATCTTTCATAACATGATTATGAGCGTAGGAAAATGAGTCAGTGCTATTTATATTTTTCATTCCAATCAACTCAACCACACGATTGATTATTAGTGAGATTTTGTAAAGCGCACTTTGACTTTGTTTGCAAAAAAATGCCTTAGAGCTGTCACTCATGTACGGATTTGTACAAAGGATTGCCTGAGTTCACAGTGTAAATCATATCTATAGCTCAGAAATTATTTAGAGCGCAGCCAGGAGTTACATGGATATGAAAAATACATGTTATTACCCCAAGGTTTCCCAAATCTTAGGTCATCAAATTTGACAATTCAATCAAATTGAAGTTGGAAAAACTGTGGGTAGAGTGAGTAGAGGTTTGAATAACAGGCCTTTCCATATTATATTGTATACTATGCAGATGCCAGAAAATAGGACTGTCGAAATCCGTTTCCACGATTTTCTGTCTGAACCGAGGTCAATTGAACTTTGTTTTACTTTTACTAACTTATAGCCGTGAGCTCACTTTGATATGCGTTCAATTGAACTGAGTTAAAGTTGAATTGCTGCTTATGTGTGTAATGCTTCGTAGTTTTACTCACTTAGTCAGCCAAAATTGCCTAGCTTTAACTTCCTTCAGTTGAACACATGATTGGCAGTTTACTCAGTTCATAAAGTAAATTGTGAAATCGGTACATGGGGAAGACTTAAAATTTTCAAACGCATTTCAATTTAAGGGTCCTTAAGACGTGAAATTAGCGCAGCCAGTGAAAAAAAATATGTTTCGACCTTATTTTCTTAAAACTTCATACACGCTATAGAAAAAAACCGACTCATTTACCGATTTCTTCACGGTTTCCACATTAATTTATTAGACCTGAGTTTTTTTTCAATGGCAACGTTAGTTTCAACGCTTACAACTACATTTTTGTCTAGAATAACGATATCTGTACGAATTTGAGGACCTCAAACTGTAAAATGCTTTTGAGAGTTCATCTGTTAGTCAATCAGGACTCAAAAGTGCTTACCATGGACTCGTGTATATTATGTGCTTACCGTTAAAGTACCAAGTGACATCTGTACGAATTTGAGGACCTCAAACTGTAAAATGCCTTTGAGAGTTCATCTGTTAGTCAATCAGGACTCAAAAGTGCTTACCATGGACTCGTGTATATTATGTGCTTACCGTTAAAGTACCAAGTGACATTTGGTGTGGGCGCGCCGACGGCCCGGCACGTCACCGTCGCGTCTTTGCCGTCCAGCACGGTGATGTTAGCCGGCCCCGTCTGCATTACTGGCGGGGACGCTACAAGCCACACACACGCTTTAGTAACTAGCTCTAGCGTTAATTGCTATACTCCTATATACTACATGTTGTCACTATGTGCTTGAATAAATCAACTTTATGTGAAAGGGTAGATGCCGTGTCACTGATCGAATCTGTGACGTTCTGATGAAGGGGGCATTGTAAAAGCAACGAAAAGCGACTGACTTGTATGTAAAAATTAATCAGAGGCGAGGGAGGTTTCTACGGTGAGTTGCAGATGGCTTCAATCAAGCTTTTAAAATTGAACTTATTGCAGATACTGTTATCAATAGCCGACACGTGTTCCGTTATTTTGAAAAGATATATTTCCCAAAATAAAGTTGATACATCCATTTTTCACACATCTAACGCTGTACAAACGCTACAAGGATCGTTGTTTGGCTTTCACTCAATGTTTTTTTCGGATACCCACCGAACGAACGAAAGCTTCGCATGTGTTAACAAAAACTGTTGTTTTCAAGTTAGATGGTTTCTTTTAAATTTTACTTGGTAAAGTGCTTTTGATATTGTGATTACGAAGCGTGTTAACTTGATATCGTGCTTGTACGGTACATCGTTACCCTAGGAGCGCGTCCAATCCGGCGTGAAAGTTATCGAGACCATTGTAGCGCTTATTACAACTTCGGAATAGCTATGACATTCGATTAACCATCGGAGCGAGCTGGTTCGTAATGCCTCTATCTCAGGTAGTTAAACTTCATCCAACTTGCGCAGATTCCACTCCGATAGTAATCGATATCATAGTTTCTATAAAGAAATGTACGACACAAATGCAATTTATTTTATAAGTAGGTCTAAAGGGCTATCCGTTATATTGTACAAACTAATTAAACGTGACACAGTGTTTTATCGCTGTTTGAGAAATAAGAGATGTTGCTATTATAAAATTCAGAATTTACTACAATAGTTTGATTTCCGATTGACTTGAATATTGACATCTCTATATTTCACAACTAATATTAATAAATATATAATAAAGGAAATCAAAGTGCAAATAGGTAAAAACGTGTAAGTTAGTAAACAATCTAAAATGAACACAAAAATATCATGACCATGCATTCATTACCTTTAGAAAGTTTCTAAAATCGAGTTAGTAATTACTGTAATCATGCTATACCTCAATAAAGTTTTTTCTTTTAAACAATCTGTATGGTAGGTACTAAATATAATAATTATTACGAAAAAAGCGTATCACACAGTGCCGACAAAATAAACAAAAAAAAGGAGTACAATTCGTCAAACTGTGCTTCAATTACTTTTTTTGTTCTTACTGCCTGTATCGAAACGGAATGTTTTAGCCTTTTTATCAGACGTCCTCATTCTTATTAACTTCATATGACTTCGCGGATAACGCCTCTTTTCCTCCGCTGTACGACATTCACAAAGTGTTAATATTAGTACAACACACATACATCAATGTATCTCGCTATGGAAATTCTTCAGTATTGAATTACACACATTCGGTTTTTGTTGAAATATTCAAGAGACAAGAGTAGGTTAAGCCACTTGGGATTGTATTACTTCTTGAAATACGGTGTATTTAGTTACAACAGCTAAGGCGTAAGCTACTGCGCACATTAGAATCCTCAAGTCGGAGTTTAATTAGAAATTATCATGCGAGTGAGCAAACTTACTTTTGATCTTGAGCCAAGTGTGCATCGACGACTCGCCCGCTTCGTTGCTGGAAATACATTGGAATATTCCCATGTCCTCCATTTTCAAATTACTGATGACAAGGGAACGGTCAACCTCTACCCTGTACCGTCCTCCACCGTCGTCCACATCGCCAGTATTTGGGTCCTCCGTATCAATACCTACGCCGCCTATTTTCCGGGCGTCTTTGTACCACGTTATTCCAGGAGTGGGTATACCTTGTACGTCGCATTCCAGAACAATAGTGCTTCCAAACTCGCCGAAAGTTTCCGATTTGAGACTGTTGAAGAACGCTGGCTTCTCTAAAACTGTGACGGTGGCTGAGGCGGTGACTGTGGCATATCCGCCCGTCTTGAGCCGCGCCTGGCAAGTGTACTTGCCTGTGTGCGTCAGATTCGCTGAAATGAGCCCGAGGGTCCTATTCCAGGGGTCGTTCAGATCATATGTGATACCCGCCATGTCAATGAGTATATCGTCTTTGAACCAGAGTGTTTCTAGCTCGTGTAGGGGCCTCGCATTCGCTATGCAATAAAGATTCGTCATTTCTTGACCTTTGACAATCTTGGTGTCCTGAGGCTTGATAATTATCTCTGGTGGGATTTCCTTGCTGTCGTCGCCGAACACGTTGAGCTTGATGTACGGGCTGTTTTCTACTTTACCGAGCTGAGTATTAATAGCGCGGACCCTGTGAAATAAAGATGTTTGAGACATCTTTAACGAACATTTTTTTTTAAAGAATGAAACCAACAGAAATTCTTTGAGAGTACAAAAGCCGAGTATTATAAATGAGAAGTTTATTGATTTTTCACTGGTGCCTCTATAAAAACTGTGGCCTTATTTCTCTGTCTACCGTCTGCGGGAACGCGATGTTATCTCTTAACTTATTTAAATTTCTAAGTGGAATGTTAAAGACTGATGTTTATTGAAAGAACTATGCGATTTAAAGAGCAGATGATCTAGATTTGTGTTTTGTTATTGAAAAATCGAAACTGGGTAGGTAACTGCTCGTCAGTTAAGCCCATTTAGACGGCTACATTTTCTTGTACGTTTAGAGCAATAATTGCATACCATTGTTGTTGAAAGTTCTATATTTAACTATGTCAGAGGCAAGAAAGAAAATGTCACACATGCATACACATTATATCCGCTGACAGTACAACGTGCCCAATATCGAGAAACGATTTTTAACACTGACATGTTTAGTATCCACATATTAAATGAAAAAATATATCCTGTGGCGAGAAAAAACCGGTACCCACTTTTACTTCGAGTAAAAATTCACCACGCGACAACAAAAACGGAAAAAATAATATTTACCAAGTGAAGAACATCCTTGTATAATTTGTGGGTAACCATTCTGTGTGTATTAAATTATTCTTGCTAACTGGAACCTAGTTATACTAATACACACTACTACTGTCTGGTTGGATTCCCCATCCTCCCAGAGGACACATCATCCTATTGCCAATCCATTGACATATTAATTAGTGCAGTATTACAAACGTATGCCTATTAGCGACATCAAATGTGAATATGTTCAACTTCACTGACTATGCAAAGCTAATATACGGATTACGCAGTGATGCAAAAATATTGCGCTATGAAGCCGCGATATACCTGTGCAGCTGGAATTCATTGGAAGTGTTCGAACGAAGTATTCAAACCTGTATTGCAGAATACTAGCGTAGATACCTATGTGTACTAGGTACTTCAATCAGGCCTGTTCTCCGAAGGTGAGATACATGTTATACTACTACCCACATGTATCTCGCCTTGGGGGAGCCAACATGATAGGTGTTGACTTTTCACTATTTGATATGCATATTTATTGTCACCTAAAGCAGTTGTGATAAATGGGATTGATAATAATGCCTAATTCCACCAAACATTCTCAACATTCTTGTTTCATGGATTGCATGCACCGCCCGCCCTATCGCATAGCTAACAAGCATTTTGAGCAGTTTACCGGAATAATGCATTATTACCATTTATCCGATTTTCGTTTGATTCAATTGAAAGCAGTTATCACAATAATGGATCTACTAAACGTTTTGCATGAATTAAAGTAACTCACGAAATAAAATTATGTTTTGTTTTTTAAGAATTACATCGCAAGCAAACAATTGTTTTCAGCTGAATCTTTGATTAATTTCGGGCTCTTTTACCCGGCATAAACATTTCAAGTAATTAGGAGTGTGTGAAATACCTGTACGCTCGTTCGTCTTCGCTGGAGACAGCAAGAATTACCAGCTGATGTTCGTTTGTGACGGCATACTTGTGGTCATAACGCAATGGACCGTTTTCATCCTGCCACGTGACGGAAGGTGCCGGTTCTGACTCTATAGGCGGCAAGTCTATGATGGCCACGCCACCCGACTCCGCAGTCAGGACCTTCTCTTGAGCGTCTTCGAATAAATCCATATCTGAAAACGAGGCTAATTGAGTAAAGAACGCGACAAAGTTCAGTCGACACGTCGGATTGAAAGCACGTGTACACTTATCAACAGAAATACGAAGTTACCATTCTAACTTTGTTACAAAGTTCCTGCTGTGATAAAAGGTTACTCCGTCATGAAACCCCATTATCTGACAAGGTATATATGTACTTCGCATTATTCTGAAACCACATGCAGCGGCTGCGGTGTAATTAAGTACGTGCCAACGGAGGATATTTCAACAAGAGCCACAAAATCCTCAGTTGTAATACAATCGCCGTCGCCACACGATGCCAGCTAATTGTTTTTGAACTAACCAGTTCTGTTGCTGTGCAAATGCTGTGTAAAAATAGTTAAATTAATGAAAGTAAGTAGACCCAACAAATCATGAACATATTCAATGTAGGGCATGTGTCATGGTCTCTGCATTCTACGCACCTATAATTTGCATCCTACTTTTGATTCTGTCGTTACGCATAGGTCCGTTTTACGGAAGCAATGCAATAATTTCGTTGCCAGAATATGATGAAAAACAATATTTTATGTATTCAATAACCGAAAGCGTAGCAAATCAGCATTTCGTTTCCAACGAATAGCTTGTTTTACAGGGTTAAATTCGAGTCAACAAAAAGTATTTTGCTGTGTGTGCACAAAAAGAGAATAATAGGTTGTTTCATAAAAGTTTACGCGCCACGTCTGTGTGCTACGTGGCCTAGCACTGAGAAAATATCCGGCACAATCAGTCTCGGTTGCGCCTCTGCGGACAGAATCCATTTTCGGCAGAAACAACACAGCAAATGAAACGAAAAAATATACTACCTATGCATTCGGAATTAGCTACCGAAGAGATTTACGAACGTTTCTGCAGGCGCAGCTCTGTAAATAAAAAGGTAGCCGGGGTTTGCTCGGCCATTCCGGCCGATTCACTCGATATTGGCGTGCTAACAACGCTAATTGAACCTACAATTCTGGTTGAGATCGTTAATAATGTCAGTTTTAATTGACATCCGAAAAGTGCAACTGTAAGCCCGCCTGCGGCTTAGTTCACGAAGCTATCTCCGCTTATAACGGTGGCAGATCCATTATTATCCCGGACAATGTCGGCTTAAAGTATTTAAAGTTAATGTGGCATCCCGCTAGAGTATCGCCGGGGAGAGTGGTGACAACTGCTGAGCTCAAGTACTCGGCTGTGACCTAAAAGCGAGTCCCTCACCTGCTGCACCCGCGAAGTGGGTTAACTCACTACTAAAACTATCTCCTCAACAAGTGATCCGTTCCTTTTTACATCACGAAATAAACTGGAGGCATTTACAATAAAACACATGCATGGCTCGCTGACCAGTTAAAAAATATCAGGAAAACGTGAGGTACGTTTTCCTGGTTTACACACACTCGCACACGTGCCATGTTGAATCTAGATGGTATGTGCCAAATAAAAAAATATACGAAGGCCATACAACTACAAAAAAATACAACACACAATGACACAAATGAGACCTGATTGTATTTTACGATTAAATGTACGTACGTTAAACCATAGTAGCGAAAAGTTGGCAAAATATACTGTATAAAATGAAAGCAATATCTGTCTGGCATCAAAATATACAGCGAGTAGTTTGGTCACAGGTGTAGTCTCTACTTCGTGAGCCTTCGCTCTTTTTTGTACTCGAAATAAAAAAGCCACAAGAACGGCCAGCCTTGGTACACGACAGGACTTGAGACCAGTAAACGTACATTCTTACATTAGGTAAGAGTGAAAAAAAAAATCTATGACGAATAGGATATAGGAATAAATATGCATTTATAATTATCAATATTGACAGCGTTACAGATACATATAATTATATACCGAAACTTATTCAAAAGTAATTAATAATTATGATAATACATGTCCAGGTATGGCTGTAATACGTATCGTATCGCAGTACTAACAATCAAATTGAACATTGGAATTGATTTTACTATTTTCGTTTAATACAGGTCACGAGCTTTCCTCGTCGGTTGTCCAATACTACGTTAAGTAATTGTGCTTACCAATGTATTATGGGCTTTACTGCCGGGCAAAGTTGAAGGTTAGATTACAGAAAAAAATAACGTCAATTAAAAAAATACTCCAAAACAACCTTGTTACCTAATCTGCTGGAGGGCCGACCGTTCAACTCAGGTAAACAAGAGGAAAATTCGTTGGAGGTATTATTATTTTTTTCGCTAAATAGAATTTCAGGTGCCTTTAGCCATTAATTTTATTACAGAGTCACGCTGAATGACTGGTCCCGTAATGAAATGCATTGAAATTTCGCAGCTACCGGCATTACGCGGGATCCCTTTTGTCAGTAGATATTTTTCAGAATTAATGAGCGATTGTTTTCGATAGGGCTTTAATAACACGGTTAAAAACAACATCGCTTCTAGAGCATGAAGGTGTGCCGACAGCCATTATTATGTCCAGTAGGCATGTAATACGTGTAAGTAATGTTTATTTATTGGAAGTAATAGCTGTTTGAGAAAACTGTTACGTACTATATTGAGTGGAAAAATGTTTTGAAAACTAAGCTTATAGTCCAATTAACTCATCAAACTCCATAATATTTGGTATGGGTATAAAATATAGCATAGAAATAGATTATAAATAACTCTGATGTAGAAATCTCGACGGACGGACTACACGCTACATAAATGTTATTTTTCAATACTCAATAAGTATTATAATGATATACACACATCAAAAGTGTCTAGGGATCAAGTACATTTTAGAGGATTGCAATCAAGAATATATTTTACAAAAACTGAATTCATTCATAATTTATTCAAAATGTGGTGATAAGTCATTGATACAGGGCATGGGGAATTAGGTAGGAGACCAATCCAGAAGATTAGATTTGATTTAAATAAATTAGATTTTTTTAGAGGTAAAAATGTTCTTGATCCCTAGACACTTTTGATGTGTGTAGATTGTGAAATAATACAACTAGTACAGTATTGTGGATCCTGATGGGCACTGCATTAATTCCTGTGACGTGATGAAGGCGTGAAAGGCTTTCGTCACATATATAACTACGTTCGGCCAAGAATCTAGTCTATTAGTTTATATACTCCCCGTGTCACTAAAATATTATTTAGATAGTTATATATTGTAACAAGTAAAAAAATAACCTTAATGTCTAATGAATGTCATTATATTCGTTCAGACCAGATTCTTGACGAACTGCCTGAGATCAATGAAAAGTTCTTACAAACGGCCTACACTTACGAAAAAAATTAATACTTACATGCCACAACGATGTTATTCTTTTCGCTGAAAATAGCGCCTACGTCATTTTTCGCGATGCACTGGTAGGCCCCCGCGTCCTGCTTCTGCGTGTTGTGTATCTTGTAGAACAGCTCGGTGGAGTACTCCCCCACCGGGATCCCGTTCTTCAGCCATCGGTACATAGGCTGCGGTATACCTGTCGTGTTCCATTCATATTGAATAATGACTAGTTAGTTGTTACCCGCTGTTAACCCCTTTCCGTGGGAATTTCGGGATATATTATAGAGTTATTTTATTACAAAGTTTCATTAACATGGGTTCAGCAGTTTTTCGACATTCAAAGATATTGAACGAGACTTTCGCTTTTGTAATGATAGTCGCCGTGGCCTAACATTTCAATGGAATTTATAGAATAAAAAGGCTTTGAAGACATCGTGAGGTAACATACATACCGATCAGTGGCGTGCACTGGCTTTTACGACAAGGTAGGCATTAATCCTCAAAGATTGACACCTATGTATATAGATAACTTGTCTTTACGAAATATAGGTACTCACCCACAAAACACAGGGCTTTCGTTGCGTATAGGTTAGCCTATGTCGTGAGTACAACAAAAAAGGACCTAGCAATAACTCTATTACTAGGTCCGGTAGCCAAAATACTAAAGTAGGCAGTGTCTTTTTGCCTGTATGGTGTGCACGCCACTGATACCGATAGACTATATTCCGGCGATAAACTCACCGCCTTCTTGTTGAGTCCCCCATGCCCTGAATTATCAATAATAGCTACCTCAGCCTAAGGCTTAATGAAATGGCGTGACCCATAATACGATACTCGTATCATGATGTAAGTTTTTATTCAACTATAGGTACTGGTTGGTGGTTGCAGTAGTTTTGCAGTGGAATTGTAACAAGCAGGGGTGTCAAACTACAACACCCTATTTATTTAAACAGAATAAAAATAATAGTAGTGACCACAAGGGGTAGGTTAGTGAGGCAGACATTGTGGCAGATGCGATGTGATCACAATATGATGTTATCGCATATTCAACTGTTATCAATTATAATACAGGGGTGTAATTTACCCAGCTTGATAATCAAATGTAACATAATGTTGGTTACTAGGAAAAACATCGGATATCAATAAAACTTACTTAAGTCTTATTAACTTCCTGTTACAGTTTCTTTTTACTTTCCCCGTTCTTACGTTTACAATAAAATAATGTACAGCATTCAACTTCCTGAAATAATACTCTGTATTTAATTAAATTTTGCTCTTGTTTACAAAGGGTGCAACTGCAATGAAAAGCTCAAAAACACAATAAAGCTCGTTTCACCCGTGCACTGGAAGTGTGCTTAAAGTTTTTTTTTTTTCATTTCCACCAAATAGCCTACATTTACTAAGTGATGTATACTATTATTATTATTATGTATTGAAAAATACTACACTACACAAAAAGTCGACAATAATACTGTCATACATCGACATCTAAACTAAATAATTAGCCTAATACAAATGGATATATTTGCTATTTCTGTTAACGAAGACATCACAGAGCTCCAGTAGTGTCCACTTTGTATAATGCTGGCAATTTCACTTAAAAAAATAACTATCTAAACTAAAGTTTTAAATTTTTTGCACCGCGAGAAACCCTTGGGACTACATCGCGGGTGAATTGTTACGGTTACATATACGGTATATGAACAAGGCTTATGGAATTACTAAGAGCCTAATTCAATACGTTTGAGTAATCGAATTTGACGTTATGAGGGATACAGACACAATTTCGTCCGTTAGCTTTTACATATATAAAAACTAGCTGACTGAGCAAACTTTGTTCCTCCATACTTTTGTTTTTAGCCATTATAAACAATATGAGGCTTCTGTCCGTCTGTCATTAAAAACAATATGTAGCGATAAAATGGTGCATCAGGGGTTAAAAACAATACTGATGAAATGGTGATGCAGGGGATTCTCAGACATACCCTATTATACTCACAAAATAGCATGAAAATCGGTCCATCCGTTTCCGAGGAGTTCGTGTAAACGCGAGACTTTTATTATATTCTATTACTCTTTATATGGACAAAAGGGCCCGTGTTAGTTTTTAGAAAACTTAACAACATGAAAAAATAAACGCTCAACTCACCTATAGCGGAGCATTGTAGAATTTTTGTTGTTCCCTCCCGTACTATGCTGTTAGACGATGACGGCTGCATTGAAAATCTCGGGGGTTGCATTTGAACTGTAAGAGAAAAATATATCGTTAAAGTTCTACTTCTTAATCGCTTCCAATACTCGTATAATATAATGACTGGCCATTAAAAGTTGCGAGTTTTACGCTGTCATGACAGTTTATGTTGAAGATCGAAAGTTAAATTTAGTCTCTTTATTTTTCATTCTGAAATATTTTTTCTTAAACGCTATATAACTGTACATGTGACACATGTGCTTCGAAATAAATCTATTTTAAAAAGTGAAGTACGTTTCCATAATTAAGACCAATCACCAGTACCGATTTTTCCGTACTTTATGGATGAGCTAAGACAATATCTAGTCTCTCAATATATCACTTGCAGTACAGGGTATCCTAGTTTTTCACCCCAGATGTCAGAGTAACATCTCCCACGATTATCCATTATATATTTTTTCCTGACCTGAGTCAGAATGCGTACCTATAGAGTTATGACCTTATATTCGTGAAATATTTTCTCAGATTGGATTGTTCAAAGAAAAACCGAGTACACAGTAAACTACGAAAAAAAATCCATAGTTACAGCTGTGTAGTGTAGGTAACATTACAAAGGCACTGCTGGGGTATTGTGGCAGGTTTACTTGGTATACAGTGTGAATAAGCTAGCTTGAGATTATGTAGATGCAGTTCAAAATGAACGTGAGCTAGGATATTGTGGTAATGTTTATAAAGCTCAGTTTACTGTGGTGACGTCTATCCTTAGACCGCCGCCGCCGCAACACTGCACGTATACTTGCATCAAAGATTTATTAAGTCCAATATAATAGCACTGGGCATAAAGAAAATTAACTAGTAACGTACACGCCAACCCCGCTTTTATGATAAGGTAAGTGAATTTAATATTGTATAACCCATTACTTACCATCGAAAGGAAATCACATAATAATAGAATCAATACTTTAATAAGTGCCTTTACTTAGGTACTTAAAAAAATGATAAGAGCTCTATTTTGTTCCAAAAAACTAGTCGCTTAATTTCGCTAGTCAGTTATCATAATATCACGAATGCATATTGAGGTATATTATCCACATCTCAAGAGATTGATGTGAAATTTTCAATAAAGAATGTTTACGAGTGGGTATATCTATAGCAATATTAAATTGTATAAAAGTGCAATGTTTATATGTGTAGATATTTAGAAACGACCCTTACATAAAACAATATTTTACGAATGTAACAGCAGGGTAACGCCATCAAGCCTTAAAGCATTTATCACAAACATCTTTTTCTACCTCACGAACACGAAGGTAGGCAAGAAATCCATCGCTCTTGCGACACGAAAACTTAAGAAAACTGGTATTATACATCCAGTTATCGCTTCCGTTCAAATGAGTTCACTTAAAGAAAAATTACTCTCATTTCATGTTATTTGTAGCAGTCATGATGACTTATCGGAAAAGGTAGCACACGTATACACATAAGTAGGTACAAACACAAGGTGACTATGTCTTGAACTTGGAGATTTATGATGTGCATGCGTTTTTATCACAAAAATGTATATCTTTCACTTGCATTAGATCAGCGTGAAGGTGCACTTTGCATTTTCTGGTAAGAACTTTAAATGAAAGTTACGACGAACTTTTTCATTGAAAAGCTCAAAGGTACCCAAGGGAAATAAATTTAAAAGGATCTCGGTAGTACCTCAATGCCGTTTATCGTCCATTGCCTGCACTGATGTTTAAGTAGACTTAATTTTAGTTAAGCGAACATACATTAAAATGCTTTTCTATTGTAGTTGTATTAAAAAAAAACATAGGAATTCCCACTTTCCTTCATACTTCAGTCATACTTACCTTAATTATTAATAGTAAACGTCCTGGACTTTTCTTACATTTTCATGTTTTGAAATTACTATTTTAATTATCCTCAAACATTTGTCCCGCGTATTATAATTATCGTGCCCATTCCAGTATGATATTGAAGTACGTAATTTTAATAATAAGCGTGCCTACAGTGGATAAAATAAATAATAGAATGAGGAAGTCATCCTCGATCCTGTAACTACCACGGGCCATATGTCAAGTTCCCAGTGCACGGGCAGTTATGTTTATTTATAGTAGTTGTATTGATTCTAATTTCGAACCTGTGTCTCTAAAAGCCTAGGGCAGTTTATGCTATCTTGGTCCCGTATTCTGCACGCTCCACTGGAATGGGAAGTAGAGTTGAAAAGACAAAGTTTTTTTTTCTACAGTTTCACCCGTGTTTTAGTTCTGAATTAAGAATTGTTCAACTCATTCCGTCATGGTTCGCTGAACATCCATACATTATTAGCTACCGAGTTGTATTACACTAGTCGGGTTTATTTTTTTTTTTTGGAAAGTATCATGGCGTCCCCCGGTTTCTGGCTACCTGTCCCGAGGTAAAAGGAACAAGCGGCGATCGGGATAACAAGAGGATATCTACTCATTCAAGTTATTGGGACAAAAAGGCGTGGGCTAGTAAACGAATGTCGATTATACGTCCAATCACGTTATATCATGCCCCTATCATTGTATTATCAATTTAATTGAAACTGATACGAAGTCCATTACGAGTTTATAACATAGAAGTTGATGAAGATATGTACACCTACTTCATGATATTGGCTATCTTTGACCTACAAACAGACTGAATTTCTAAAGAGATAAGGAGTGCTAACACGAGAGTTGGCAAGAAAAAACCAGTCCATGGTGAATGATAAAAAGTACCTACTAACAAAGGTTCACAAGGCGCCATGACTCATGTTGTATCATGACGTTTACAGTTACTTTTTACTATTCACTGCATCAAAACAAACTTTAAAAGAATTGAAAGCTAACCGTTGTTGGCTTCCGTTTATCTTAAACGACCTTAAGTGGATCGGGCGATTACAAAATAACTGACTGAAGGCTAGCCCTAATACGCTGGCCGAGATCGCCAACTCCGACAGGCGCTCAAACAATATGACCTCCTAATGAGAACCAAATGACCTCAAAGAGAAATCATTTCAATGTACAGACACTAAATTGTAATGCTGATACTGACTGGGTCGTTACAGACTTTATCTCATTTTCGTAATGGCGAAGAACGGCCGCCATAATTCGATTCGGCTTTCGACGAATTGTTAATTGCTAGTTTTCACACTTTGTTAAAATATAAATACGATAGGAACAATTTATTTCAAAGAAAATACGTGTATATCGAATTTAATGTTCAAAAAACATCTAAAGCATAACGTCTAAAATCTTTAAAAACGTATCCTATCATTTTGGATCGTTTTTTAAAAGAAATAAAACAAACTCTTATAACCCCAGCTTGTTCTGATTCTCAGTGTAGTAAGTGGCCAAGCGGAACAAAAGACGCTTCATGAGAATCCTCAAAACAATAGACATTTATTAAAACAAGAAACATCGTTTGAAACAAAGTTCTCGGTCGAGATACTTCATTTGTCCTAGAATGCTGTTAAACTCACCTTAATCACAGAATTAATGTGAAGCCCGACGAGAGTAATGCGATGGCGCACAAACAGAAATACGTGCAATTTTTTATAGGATTGTAAATATGTAGGCGCCTCGTTTAGACGTACCCTTATCGATGGAAATGTGTCCGCTGGGACTCGCACCGGAGTCCGGCGAATGCGGTAATGCTCTAAAAAGTACGGATAGGAAAATCCTTAATCCCAATATGTCGGTGTGCGAAGTTTCGGCACTCAATCAAGATTGAGCCGGTTACGGTGCAACGATCCTGTGTACGGTATAAACGATTTATGACGGATTCGGTATTGGAATAAAGGCCTCCCCATTCACGCTATTTGCTATTCACGACCAGGCAAACTGAACTACATATTCGCGTGTACGTTAGGCATAGTCTAGCTAAGCTATTCCCGCTGCCGCTGCTTTCCTAAGCATACTATAATAGGCTTGCTTGTTACCACAGAATCTGGTAGATTTTCAAATCGATAGGTGTTCAGAGTAAAATACCTACACACCATTTCGTGAGATTGTCACGAACTCGAGTACTTAACCATACTTTTTGTTTTCTACTTGTATTAGTGTCGCTAAAAAGCGACGAAATCTCATATCGAAAATACGTACATTGTGTTTCATAAACTACAAAATATGAAATACATAAAAGAAAAGCAACGAAAACGCCCCGAAATGGTAAAATTAATCTTCCAGTTGTAGTGAACTTGTATTGACTAAATATTTTCACTATTTCCAGCAGATGAATTTAAATCGCACACAAAAGGAGTTGATTAAAATATATGGTGCGTGTAAAAAATGAAACGAAATAGTATTTGAAATTGCAACTCTATTATCTGAGGGTACGAACAATAAAATGGATTAACAAGTGGTTATTGTGTTGTAAAGGGGAATAACCGGGGACCTATTCATCTACAAGGATCAGTCGGAGTAAACGGTTAGGTATTGCGTTATGAGTTTGAGGTTGTTTAGTAAGGACAAATATAGCTGTCATTTTCAATGTAAGGTGTAAAACATTTCTAAGATAACTGTTATCTGTCTACTTTAGATTATGTTACATACAACCGTCAACAAGTTTTTGACGACATTGTGGTCTAGTAAGATTAATGTAGGTAATGCTATCAACATGAGTTAATTGTACGTCCCACTTGCTAAAGTGTCACAGTATTCCGTCGAAATATTCTGCTAAATACTTAGGTACATTGAATATACCTTGAAACATGGTATATCACTTAGCTAGGTTGAACTGTAAAAATAAATGACAGCTCGTGAAGAGGGTGAGCTAATTTAAAATAAAAATCGTCCAGAGCCCATTAGAGGGTTGAAAAAAAATGCTACGTATGATGGTTCAGTGCCATCAGGCAGCATCACAAAGCAATTTGCGTTGCTTTATTGTGACGACACCCCTCCATTTCATCCAGCGTCTTTTCTATTAATACAGTGCCTCAAATGACACATCCCGTTAATTGTACAACACGCTTTCCCTCTTGTGACTTCTACTTTCTCATTCAGGTTAATGATTTATTATTTTACAGTGTTAGGTGAGCGCTATGAAACAATTTCGCTAAATTATTCGAGAACCTTTCAAAGTTTTAACATAAAACAAAAACTCTATTAGAGTAGCGAACTTAAAAATTCACAAGTGGCTATAAGCATTTTGCAAACACGTTGTGGAAAGAAACAGTCATTTTTATATTCTAGGACCTGGGTTCGTTGTAACAATAAAATAAAAGAGAGGATTTCAATTTTAATGACATTCGCGGAAAACCAGCGTTCATAAAAAGACGAAAGAAGTTCTTTTTTGGTTCTGTAACGTTATGCAATATAACACATTCTTGCAGTAGATTGACGTCAAATGTTTTCATACAGTCATATGTACTTGTAGGTATTCTATCCGCGTTATAAACTGAAGAAACTAAACATGTGAAAGATGAAAGGAAACTGCGGTTTGGTATGTTTTATTAAGACCGTCGGAGGGACGAGGAAGTCAATCGATGAGAGCCAGGAAGCGTGATTTGTTTATTTTTTACTTCAAGTTTCCATTCGGCCCAGTTCACCGCACGTGTTGGGTGAGGAACACACGAAATGTTTGATAGCTGCCGTAATTGTGTGGCTTGCTTGCACAACATTTTCATTTTGTGGCCAAATACCATCAAAGGCACATTTCTATTTTTAGATCAGCTGTGTCGGCTGCTTGTTCGCAGGTACATACTTCGCTGGAAATGCACGTTGATGCCGTTCAGTTCGTAAATTAGTCTGAATTTGGAAAGGCTTGAAATGTCCTAGCTGGATGAATCAATATCCTAAGATTCTGTCCTACTAGGGCTTATGTGAAAGTGAATATGTATGTTCAAGTACCTATAATTATGTATTTATATCCAAACACACGTCATATTAATAGAACAACCTATAAATTTTGTTAAATAATATAGTAAACATTTTATCCGTTCTTTTTATAGTAAAAATATCATGAAAATAAAATCGCGAATTTTGCCAGCGCTCACCAATTTATTCATACTAGAGTGCACTAAATTGTCGCATATAAATATTTTTCGTTGCTGTTTCGATTCTAGTAATGTTTGTTTAAAATATGAATTGAAACCACAGAGCACACAAGCCCCGGGCGCCAGATGGTCCCTCAAAAAAACCTCGTTGCCGACGAATGACAAAAAACCGGGACCGATTTGCATTCTATGCCGCTTGATCAGCCACATAATGCGGTGGACATAGCTTCGACAAGAATTAAGGTATAGATAATTAATATTACCCAGACACTGGAATTTGGCATCAGAACTTAATTAACTTCTAAAGAACATTTCCAGTGTGTTGAACTCAAAACAAAGACCTATTACAAGAGAGAATCAGCTTGGTACCCGGAGCTTGTAAGAGCACAGATGTTCGTAATACAGCTCACAAATTAAATTATACAAATACAGAATAATTTGGAGTTTTAAGAGTAATAGAAAAATACATCCCATTTTGAATTTTAAAGTAAATTTGGACGTGTAAGTTTGAATACAAATTTTAGTAAATGTACAGGTAACCGGGTAATAAAATGGAGGTACAATAGTTTTGAACTCCTTGCGTAAGACTTGACGGAAAGTTCAAAAACCTGTAAATGACCTTGTACGTACATATTCATTAGCCAGTTTTAAAGGTCCACATTTGAGGTAGAATATAGGAATGCATCAAACATCCGTCTACATAAATCGTGGGGCAAGTGGTTGCCGTTACGTGACTCACACTTATGGCACGTCGCGACCCCGCGGCTACACTCCCGGTTACATAAAAATGTTCGACCTATTCCAGTGTCCGAGACCAAAGCAGACTCAAAGTTTACCTCCAAGAAAAGGTCAGCTAACATCCTTTTGTGTACACATTCCCAAAACTCTACCTGTAGTATTAGAAAACAAACTACCCGAGTTGTTTTTTTTTTAACTTTTACGGTTGAATTATGACATGTTAGATACCGTGTGATGATTAATGCGGCATACGTTCAGTTAATCTTTGCTATAATAAAGTAAGAAGAGGTTACGCAGGAATCTAGCACAATGTTAATAAGAGTTTACGAAAACGTCCATGAACAAACAATAGCCAGACGTAGCCGACGTGCCATCAATTTGGGCAAAAAGTTTGGTAGTATTCTGCCTCTTTGTTGGCTCTTCCGTTCTATTACCGTCGCGGTTCAACAGTTGGGTTGAAAGTACTTGGGCCGGTAACCCGACTCTCCGGTCTGGGGCACAATGCACGAAGCCTTTCGCCCTTTTACTGCCTTCGCGTTCATATAAAGAAGCCCAACAAGTGCGGTACGGGGCTACATAATATCAATAACACCGTCCATTACGGATTATAGAAATCTAAGCGATATATTGTAGGTACGTCCTGGGATTCGATATTAAAAATACATATATTTTCTATGTTGTGCGCTAAGTGGATCTTTACAAAAAGTGTACAAAAAATAAGGTTTTACATTCCTTCACAAAGTTCCGGGAAATCCGAGGCTCTGTTGCTACAAAATCAATTTTATTTCGTTGCAATAACGGAATTCCATCTGGCCCCGAGTCTGGCATGTATATGATTCAGCGGTCGCGACCGGCGGCGGCGCGGCGAAACCAGTATGCTGTGAGCCAATGAGCACAAGCAAGTACGTAGTTATAGTTAGTATATCTCTCCCATCGAGTGACGAGGCCTGACCGCGCTGCGAGACCGGTCTAACAGTCCAACGTCCCCAGAGGTCGATTCAAATAAAGCGTGCTCGAGTCCAAACCATTCACACACGAGCAACGGTTATTTCTTACAGTAACCAATTGCAATATGTAATGACTTTCCATTCAACAAAATCCTCCAAGGACCACAAAAAACATACTAGGAAAATGGAATGTTCTCGATAACATTGTCGTTCATGTTTCCACGTGAACATCGAAACTCGATAACCATCAGAGTGCTGTAGAGCTTTTCTGTGCAAAGTTATATTACAGTTAAACTTTATTTAACGAAGTTATAATGCCGCGTTTTGTGATCATTGTCTGGTCGGATATCCTTGGGGCGGAACGCTTGGAACGTTCTCCACAGCTCGATTGGCACTTAAATACCGTACCTCGGGACTAAGCCGAAGGGAGTGTACCTACTTTTTATAGGCATTCAACGTTTGTTCTTCATTAAGATTTCAAGTTATAAGCTTTAATTCAGGACTATAAGAACACAAGGAATAAAGAGTTGGAAATGAACAAACCATTACGTAGAAAGCTTGAAAGTACAAAATCTTTGAACAAAATGGAAACAGGAAGTTTGCTCGACATGAGATGAAGAGCTCGCAGTCGTAGACTGTACGTTCCGTCTAGACTTTTAAAACTTTGAACAAACGCATACTCCTATAACTTATGAGAAAGTTGACAATGGCAGCGCTCTCGTTCGTCATTCTCCTGCACGTGCACGGCGCCATCCACACTAGGTAACTAGGCACATCAATCTTGTAACTTTTATTAAGTTCTGAAAACAATGACATAGTAATAGATAATATACTCACATCCATAGGGTTGTGGACAAAATCTTGGAGACGTAATTACTACCAGAACAATTCCTGTCTTTACATGGAAAAATTGTAAGTGGGCAATTGGACATCCCGTCCCTTTCGTGACGCAAATATCCTATTTTATTATATCCTACAGTCACTTATTCTGCGCCCATAATAAATCGTACAATTATTAACTCTTCATATAATTTTCAATGATATCGTGTCTCGTGGCGGTCAAGTGATGAACCAACAATCTTAAAACAGGAAAGAATATCTACTGTATTTGAAAATTCTGTAAACGGATATTGACTTTAGTTAAGACAGACCAACGAATGTGAGGGCATTAAAGTATCCCAGTCTCATCCTGCAGTAGCGGAGAGGCTACGTACTTAGGTACATGTGTTCATTGTATTCTCCTTTAGCCGCACTCTATTTCGCAACGGAATAGAACGTTGGGGATTTAATCAACTTTTTGCAGCATCCCGTGGTACACCTCTCATGGGCTTAAGCCTATCTTGCCTGTGCCATAAAATGTATTGATTTACGACCGGGCTAGGTATCACACTAATTTAATTCACGAAGGTAGCTTTACTTTTTTGGTACGTTGAGGCCGCAATTGCCTAGTGAAAACTAGTTTTTGTTTAAAACATGTTCACTTTAATAAGAATGAGCTAGTTATTTTAAAAAAAAAACAGCTTTCAAATAGCCATCTTTAAAGCCGAGTTGTGCTTACGTGTGCGTGTCTGTAATAAGCTCGCTCCACTTCATGACAACTCAAGGCACTATTTAGTGCCACTATTGTAAAACATTATTCAGGTAAATTTAAATGTGATGTTGGAGAGCTTTTCCGCTAAAGGACATGCCATTTAAAATTATATATTTGTAATTATTGGTTGTAATAAATAGTGAAAAAAATAATTATGGTATTGTTTCAAAGCATTTTCATTTTATGTAACCGTTACACAACTACTATTTTAGTAGGTAGCTAAAAATATAGTTGTTATAAAATAGATTGATACAGCAAAATGTATTCGTTTAAAACTACTTGCTGTGTGTTTCTTTATTACTACGACTAATTAATTTTAAAAGAAAGAGATGAAAAGATCTAAATATATAAAAGGAAAAGCTGACTGAATGACTGACTGACTGACATATCAAAGCACAGCCCAAATGGCGAAACGTAGGTGCTTGAAATTTGGTACGAACGTACCTTAGGTACCATAGGGGTGCACTAAGAAAGGCATTCCAGAAATTCCCACGGGAACGGGAATTAACGGGAAAATACTTTTGTATGAAAAATCTAAACCGCACTTCTAAGTTAGACTCTTGAAATTTGAAATGCAGGTACTACTAAACTACGCGAATGAGATCGCGGGGCGTCCACTAATGTAATATATATAGGTATTTTGTCATAGATGATTATTTTAAAATGGAGTATGAGATTTTGTCAGAGTAAGAGCACTCTGATTATATTTGCGTGTCTTTACCAAAAAGATTTTATGGAAAATTATAATAGTGTAGCACTAAAATATAATTTTCGTATGGTATCTACAAAATCTTGAATGTTATGCAAAAAATGGCGTGGTACAGTAAAAGTCATAATAATAGTTTATAGCCGGGGCCGGGTAGTGTATTACTTATTTAAAAGTACATTTCGATACGTTGCGGCTAGGTTGGACGTATGTACCTTGTACCTATCGTGACGTGACTAGACAACCTGAATATGAAAGCCCATCGCCCCAGCTATATTGTGTACATCGATAAATTACAAATCACAGCATACGTGATTTATGGTCAACGCAATTGGGTTATCCGTTCACAATCAAAATGGTCTAGATGGGAAATAATACCTATTTGCTCGATAGCAACTGGTTGTCATTTTAATCGAAACACGATGCCTCTATCGGAAAATGTATTACGGCGAAGTGAAATTGTATTAAATCGGTGTGAATCGCGTTGAGAATGGAGTCTTTTCTCGGCACATCATCCCCGTAGTGGCGTCCATTTACGAGGCAGCATGATACAATCACGGATAAAAATAGAAAACTTAATCGATCCTTCAATCTGTGTCAGCTGCCCGTAAGCCTGTAACCTAATCAGCATTCGCTCCGGTAAGCATACGTACTGGTGACATTTAAGAAGATTGAAAACACCGGACATTATATTCGATTTCTATTGCCTTTAATAGAATATAAGGTTGATTGAATGTATTGTGCATGTTGTGCTCTTTTTGTGTTTTTGTTCTCGCCAAAAAGCCTTGAGGTAGAACCACCTAAGAACAGTATTGTATAGAAGATGTATTTCTCTCAATGAACTATTCATTTATACTTCCAAAATAATCCTGATTAAAACAGAATATTGTAGTTACAAACAACAGTGAATTTTAAAACTACATTAATATTTTTTAAGACATAGGTACTATTGTTCAAACGTCAAACAATAGTTCTTGGTAAGTTAATTTTGAATATTGTCCACATTCCTTGGAATCGTGACGCCGATGAAGCCTACTGCAGCCAAGCGTGTGCGTGTGTTACATACTGATTATATCACTTAGAATTCCGTAAGAATCGATACTAGTATTGCGCTAAATGTCGCATTGTACGAACTCTAGACTTGGACAGCCTTATCTTAACTATGCCGGAATGAAGTTCGCAAAGTTCTCGTCTCCGGAGCTCAGTCCGTTCGGACTGTCCAACTTGGAATATATTAATGAGTCATCACGTCACCTTCAGCTTAGTTTGAAATAGTCTAATATTTTAATTTATTTAAAACATCGAACACTTTACCTATAATAATTCTTACTGGAGTGGACAGAACCTTTAGACAACCAAACGGTTTGCGTCCACTTTCATAGTGCGTACCGCCAGGATGTGGAACGACTTGCCGGAGTCTGTGTTTCCTGCGCAGTATAGTTTTAAGGTCTTCAAGTCGCGGGTGAATAGGTACCTACTGAACAAGTGTGCTCCATCGTAGACCACATCGCTGCTTAACATCAGGCTGGATGGTGGTCAAACGCTTGTTCATAGTGATATATTTTAATTAATTTAAAACATCGAATACTTTACCTATAATAATTCATACTGGAGTAGACAGAACCTTTAGACATGATGTCTCCAAACTACGTGTGATAAGTGGCTAGCTCATCATCCAAAAAAAAAGATGCACACTGGAAACAATACATCCCGTAGGGTAAAACAATACTAAAGCACTGGTTTCGTATCATTTCATTCGTGACAGCATAGCGTCGAAGGCTACAATTGGTGGACGTCGAATCGAATGAACGGTCGTTTTCTTATTGTCTCCCATCAAAATGTATTTGTATTGTAGTACGTCCCAGACCAAGCACTGTATTATAAAATAATTTTTAAATGCCACTAAACATGGCATGTTATTATAACTGTTTGTGTGTGATGCTTATTATGTGTTAGCCATCACGTTTTCAACGTAACACAAGTGACCAGTGACAGCGAGTTACGAAGACTTCCAATAGCGGCTTAATAAGACCCCTTGTAACTGTATACACAAGGGGTACTGAGCAGAGCAATCGTTCGTATTTCGTAAAACGTTCGAAACACAAAATATAACTCTCGAGCCGTTAATAATTAAATTTTGAATGGTACTAACTTAGTATGTAAAGCCTCGAAGCCTGGTCGGAATTGTTTAGAAGGTTATTCATAATTAATCGACATTTTACTTCGCAACGCGTAAATAACATTCACGCGTACGCTAATTAATGTAACTTTACAGTAAGCTTGCTAAGACACACGCATACATAAGTTGTTAAATATTTTACTACTTGAAAAACTAGTTCGTTGATTTGAACTCGCTGACTGTATTAAAAAGCCTTTTTTAATCTCACCTAAAACGATCTAAGGAAAAATTGCGAGTAAGATCCTGCAATAGACCTATGTACAACTAGTAAAAAAATACTTTATCATCACCGTGCCGTGCCTCCATTATCAAATGAAAAAAATGGGCCACAACAGACAAATTTCCGCTCAAATCTGGGCACGTTTTAAGGTCTATCCCTGCAATAACAAATTTAGTTAGGTCGCGCCTGAATAATTAAAATGGGTCAAACAAAATGTCATTTCGCTTTAGGCTGACTGTCAACTGGCTTACTTGACGGCTTCTGAGGGTGGAATAGCAAATTCAATGTGTATGAATGCGAGCCGAAACCGAAATACCGGTCGTCAAAAAAGGAATCGGAGAGAAATTTTCTCTACCAGTTTATGCGACTTCCTTAAACTTTTAATAAAGTTCAAGTTTCTCGTTACTTTACTGTCTCGTGGCACAGCCTTTACTTTATTCAACATATTCTCCTTATTAAAGTATCAAGTTAACCTACCTACCTATTTGAATTTAAAAAGGGTGAAAATGTGAGTTATTCCTATACTAACAATCCTACTAATATTGTTAATTTATTAGTCTTAAAAATCAACAGTTCTTACGTTTTCACGCAAAAATAACTAGAATTGATTTTAACGAAATTTGGTGGATGTATCTTAATCACAAAATCTCATGAGAACTGTATAAAAGGCTGTTAAAATTGCGTGGCACAGCTATTTACTTCATATTTTTTATATTATAAAATATTACCCATATTAGTACTTGTACGTACGTATTGACTTAGTCACAACATACTGAACGTACTCTATCTATTCATCAATTTTCTCTATTACTCTGTGTATAAACGAATTGATTCTTACCAATAATAGACCAGTATCACATGTTAACAATTTGATAAAAGAAGTCATTGAACCTAATTAGATCAATGCACTTTTGTTCTCTATCTTCCCATAACGAGGCAATGAATGAAAGTTTGTTTAGAGACAAGATACCATTGTTTATCGAAGACCATTTAACGACGCAAAAGTCAAACTGTCTATCTTTTAGGAAGTAGTACTAATACATGATTAACATTTGACACTGCGAAGATCGTAGGACATGAGCAAGACGGAGGACAAACACCTTGCCTCAGCGATGCACTTGATGTTTCATAGCTTCCCGGCCGCAGCCCGTTTAATATTAATAACCCTACACAAGAGAGCCTGTATACTGATTCTAAAGGCTGGCTCCTTTACGAGGATGTTTACTGTGGACTCGCTGCTGAGCGGCTCCCGGCTGAGCCACGCGGCCGTTAAACTTTTACTTTGACTACCAAGTAGGATAAGTTTTCGTCTCACTTCCGAGAGTTCTATTCTCGTAGACAGATGAAAAGTTTACTTTGAACGTGAATAATATTACTATGGTATATCGAAATCCGCGAAACGGCAATCTAACAAATTACAATGTACATTATAATGATATGGAAGGCTGAAAATGCAATGTTGCATTTTAAGCAGAGATCGTATTGATGCACGGTGACCTGAGTATGCGTACGTGTCTGTGAATGCATTTTATAAAAAACTAGTCGCTGCTCAACTACTCATGTCCTTGACAGTCGACGCACGCGGGCTTTGAAGAACCCATTCAACGGCCGAGTGTCGCGGTACTCCACGTTTGCACCTTCTCACTGTTCGTGGCTATTGTTTAAGCGAAAACAACGCGAATTCACTGTTCATCGTTAGCCACTTTTTCATCTGATGCTATTTTTAAAAGATTGGATAGCATTCCCAGTAGGGAAGTTTCCCTGGGTTTAAACTTTTACCTTTTGTGATTAACCCACTTCGACTTTATGAAACTGTGTAGGTACGTTGGTAGGTTCGGGAGCGGCTGGAATATTTAAGGCACCCTCAAGTCGGCACGCGGGAAAATTACAAACTGTGATGTTAATACGTCATTCAATATGTAATAGCACTTCAAGTTTGAGAAGTTAATTTTAGTCTTGCTTGAAGAGGATCCCTTCTCAAGTCCCTTGGTAGTGTTTGTTTTTTATTTGCCTAGATTGTTATTTTTTTAAACATCTTACAGATCAACATTTCTACAAGTATTAAGCGGAATTGTGCGAATAATAACGGTTGAGATTGAAACTAAAATAATAACCAAGTTTATAGTACAGCCGCTTAGAGAATATTATGGCCTCTTATGTCTATAAATCAAGCTTAAACACATATTTACCTAATGCGGGCCGTACATTGGTTTCAAGTGGTTTCTACTATTAAATCCAATACCTGTGTCCAAATTACGTGGTTCTTTAAAAAAAGTGGTTAGCTACTAACATTTTTTTCTATCTCCTACAGTAAATCTTCGAAATTCGTGGTAATTTTTAACACAAAAATTAGTTAACATTGTAACTTGAGTTCGTTAATTTATCTCTGTAAGACAAACTCGATTAGTTAGAGCGAGAAAAATGTTACTTAAGCAATTATCTAGTAATCGTCGCACCACTGCTACTACGATACTGTTCAACCTACTTATTTTATCTCAAATGAAGTTCCATCTTTATTTTAAAACCTTTACTGACTATAATGTAACCCAAAATAATATATACCGAATAGTAATATATGGCGATTGTGGCGACCGCCGCAGCTATTATCACATTGTTGGTTTAAAAACGTTCAGTAAAATGTAGGCATTGACTTAGCAAGTGATTTCAACTTCCCCTCTTTGGGATTAATAGGCGCGCGAGTGTATTTATATACATATATTTATTCGTGCCTTTAATTCTGTCGCAGGAAATCACTAAGAGTAAAATTTACGGCAACAATTTTCAGAGCGCCTTTAAGCACCCTCAGACTGCGCTTTTTAGTTTTTTTTTTTAGCAGTCTCTTAGTAAGCTGGTATTTTTAAATACCTCTGTCGTATAAATGAAGTGGAATTCATCGTCTATCACACGGTGTAATACGATGCCAGCCAATACACCGTACCTAAGCTCAGGTAATTTCAGAAAAAACACCAGCGAATTATATTTTTTTATCCATGTGACGGAATTCTGGTATGCTGTTTTGCCGTGGGAAATAAGATAAGCACTTTCGTCGTTTAACTCTCTAGCATTGTTTAATAAGATCACATCTTTATATACACAGTGTGCTAAGACTGGGCCTCTACTCGGTGCAAAATAAAGGAATAGCGTTCAAATAATGAATATCAGTCGGGGGCCGTCAACATACGCCTCCTTGCGTGACGACAATGTGCGCCTCTACGACCACACATGCAATGCAATTTTGAAAACGAATCCGTTGCAATATTACACATTTAAAATATTACGATGTTACGTGAGTATAACTATTCATTTATTATGACCAAGGATCTAATACAAACATGTAACTGTTGCCAAGTGCAGGGTTGCTTGGCTCTTAACCGGAAGGTTGTCGATTCGAACAAGGCATGTACGAAATAATATCTTTTTAAGAGCCTACATAGAATCTTTTTACGCTTCGTAAAACTCTTATGACTGCAGGAGCGTGACATTTTTACGACATTATATCTATGAAAATATGATATCCCAGTCATTAAAAAAAAGCTGTCAGTTTTAATTTCGGACCAGTCCTCGACTGTCGTACAGTATGCTGTAGTAATGAAAATCCATCCAATTCTCCTGTAATGGTCAGGGACCTACTACCTACTATTTCTGTTTTTTTGTTGTTTTGTAAGTGCATAAGCCTACCCTTCTTTGTGATTTAAGGTGTTATAAGATTTAATGTGGCATTAACAATAACTATTTATTTTTACTGAAGGCACAAACTAGGATTGGGTAAAGGGAATAAGGTTAATGATTTTTATTGTTAAATCCATGCTTAACAGTACACCAGTGTGCTCCAATGTAGACCACATTGCTGCTTAACATCAGGCAGGATGGTAGTCAAACACTTGTTCATTGTGTTTAAAAAAAAAGCATTTTGCTGACATTTGTTCAAATTATAATTAAATTTTATTTCTTCCCTATCTCTTATACACAATTTACATCTCGACATCAGAAGCATAAGGTCGAAAGTGTCATATTGTTACATTGACACATCCGACCTTATGCTTCACACCAAATTCATATCGATGGCTTCCAGCCAAAAAGGCCTAAGCGACATTTTTGCGCAAAACGAGTTGAGTATGCAGTTTGAATCACCTTTTTTTTCTACATCAATTGGTCTAGATTTCATAGCTGTATGACGGACTTTGATGTCTTACATGGCAGAGATTATGTGTTTTACTTACAAAACTTTGTTTTTTTTTAACTTTAAACCACTCTCCTGTAAAATGACTTAAATGTTGCTTAGGCCTTTTCGGCTGGAAGCCATCGATATGTTTATTTTAAAACCTTTCTTCTTCCCTAACTGAGGAAAAGTTATAAATATTTTTGACTAGCTGTTCTACCAGTAGTAACCCCCCCCCCCCTGTGTTACACATAGTTTATACCATTCCCATGGTAATTTTGGGACAAAAAATAGCCTATGTGTCTTTCCAATATTCAATTCACATATTGATTAAAATCCATTCAGTAGTTTTCACATGAATTAATAACAAACCATTGCATTTATATTACTAAGACTAGTGCAATTAGAGAGAAAAACAGTTACTTTGATACCATTCTTGTTAGCATATTGGTATACAGAACAAGATGCATTTCAACAACCTGACATTCATAATCCCTTAGTAAATTGATAGAACACTTCTAGCCGCATGTTTATAATTAAGATGATGGGAAAGTAAGAAAAGTAGTTACAAATAATAATAAATGGTGTGACCATTGCACAGACTTAAATACCTGCTTTAGGAAATAGATGTTAGCTATTTTAGTAAGCACATGTTGTTTTTTATATTATATATTAGGTACTTAAAATAAATATGATCATGTACTTTGTTGCATAATTGTACCCAGTGTAAATAATCTCACATAGTATAATCCATGAAAATTATCTTACCTATACATACATATCTACATAGGTGACAGGTAACATACCATACACAGGTAACAATACTATACAACAAACATTTTAAAGCTTGTACTGGGTAATTACTTACCATAATTTTATTAGGCAACAACAAAGGTTTTAAACATATTATCTTACTCACCTAAACTGTATGAATGTCCAGCAATGCTGACCACAGCGAGAAAGGACCAGAGTAGCTTCATTGTGAACCACCTCTCTAATTCTTCCATTTCATTTGCTAACTTCTTTTCATGTATACAAGTTCAAAGACTCCACAAATGTAGTACCATAACTTCATGTTGCACTGTTCATTTAGAAACTATAAACACTTTACAGCACCACATTGGTGTGGTTGCTAGGATTCCAACGGCCACAACAATCACAATAGAATAGAACACCTGTGGGATTTATAACTTGACGAACACAATCACTTGAGTTCACTTAACTTGAGGCATAATTATTATTTTTTTCACTTATTTCTTGTAATAAATATGTCACAGAATCACTATAAGCAGAATTCTTAGTGTATTAATTCACATTTCAAACTTTTATGAAACTTTGAAAGTTAGTTTGTTTCGTCTAACAAAGTACGCGCATTCAACTCCAAGGCTACAGACAGACGCGAACGGTAGAAGTCCCGCGACGATCGGCTCGCTCAGCCGTACTTTGTGGGAGTGAAATGAGAATGGGAACGCTAACCGAATGATATTCGTTGAGCGAGTGGAGTGCAACTTCAGCTGACTGAAGAACGATCTGAGTTCTACTGACTCATTCATCAGCTCCGTTGTTTGTGGTAGACTGTGTGTCGGTGTGTCCATAGATATTATTTTATTTTATAGCAATATAACAGTATTTACAAACGCTCTTCCTTTTGAGTTTATGTTTAGCTCGTAAGACCAAACACAACTAAACTAACTCTCTTTGACAGTTTGGATCCAAAAATACCCAGTAAGGGACAGAAAATATTTTCGCTTACTAATTCACTCCTGCGAATCATTCATATCGTTGACTCGTTTTATTATAAACGTCAGTTTAGGATTGCAGTCCAGTTGTTTTTGTTCTGAGAATAAATTAAAAAGTTCTTCTTCTGTTCTATGAACACTACAAGACAACTTCGATACCTACATTGCGAAAGTAAAGTTAGTAGTAGAAAATAAGTAAGTAAAAACGTATTTTAATGAAAATTTACAAGACAGAAGTTTATCTAGACATCATTGTGAAACCCTCGAGCGGGATAGATACCTTTTCTACCCGTGTTACTACCATTCTTACTACCAGTAGTAATATGGTTAATTTTTTTAACCGTACTACTACTGGTAATTAAAGTTGTAATATGGGCAGACGTTCTTGCCCGTGTTACTACTTTGTATCAATGTTCAGTTAAATAAAAAAATATATTACCGTACATATGTATGTTATTTATTATATTACCTTTGAAAATAAAATAAACATGAAATCATAAAATAACCCAATCTGTCAGACACTTTCTATGCTTTTATTCTCCTACACCTATCGAAGTTTTTCCAGATCGTAACCAACTGAAATGGTTTCACTTATTAATTCCATTTCAATATGTCGGATATTGTCATCATTAATTATATCACATTTCCTCCTTTTGTTAGTCAACTTTGTTGAAATAGTAAAATTATCTTTACAAACTGCATTGAGCAGCTGCATGACAAGCAAACCTTCTTCATTTGAAGTCATTCTTGACCAATGGGAACTACCCACGAAAAAGTTTAGAATCAGGCAGTAGTAATACGGGAAAAAATGTATCACCCGTATAACAACTTCGATAGTCGGTAGTAATACGGGAAAAATAAATTATCCGTGTATCACCTGCGATAGACAGTAGTAACACGAAAAAAAAACTAACCATATTACTACTGGTAGTAAGAATGGTAGTAACACGGGTAGAAAAGGGAGCGGAGCGATATTAGAGACATCTCACAACAATAAAATAAACTATTTTAAACTGTCATATCGTTGTCTTCATTCTCTCGGTCGCTGCGGCACACTCTCAGTTGGAATTAGTACAAACACAACCTTTAGGAGCAACAGGACCGTCAAGCCGCTTTTAACATAAAACCTACTTAATATCTTTATTGCAATATAGATATTGAGTAGGGGTTTTAATATACATTCGTTGAAGCTATTTTCTCCTGCATGTAAAAGGACCCCCCGCAATGGTATTAGAAACGTTGTTGACCATTACACTCTGCTGTACCTATAGTCTACGACGTGAAAAGCCGCTTGTCACTTCGATCGCGAGACGGACTCTAAACCAGGAGATTAGTAAGCACGTGCGGCACGACCGCCGATCCCACAATACTCTTTTAATAGAAAGAGCGATTCAGCAGAATCGGGGGTCAAAAGTGTTCGTAAAATCTCTTGGAAGAAGCCACCTTACGAAGTTGACCACAGCAACTGGAGAAGTCGTCACTTCGTAGCCGTCAGTCCTTTCGGAAGTTAAATACTTCTATGGCCGATTATACGAGTACGCATCGCATGCATCTCGTCCTGATCCCGAAAATGGGGACACATTAACACACCATTTCACCGAAGACCTGCCAGAAGTAAGTGCCAGCGAAATTGCGATCGCTCTTATACAGCTCAAAAATGGAAAAGCTCCAGAAGAGCGAGAGGATGGCGTTACAATACAACAGAACTATTAAAGGCTGGAGGTAAACCTCTATAGATGGGGCTCCAAAAGCTTTTTAACGCTGTCCTGTTCGAAGGGAGAACTCCAGAGGCGTGGAATAGAGGTGTTGTCGTCCTGTTCTTCAAAAAGAGATATAAAGATAAAGATAAATTTATTTAAAAATCAATTTGGTACATAGTTTTACAGTAGTATAGTAAAGTAATATTTTCCATAAAATAATTACAAAAACGTATGCACATGTACAGAAATAGGTATACATCACTTACTAGGTTACAATGTGTAATCTGTATTAAGTGATATAATGTTAAGGTTATCCAATTTAAGGTGCACAGATGAACAGATGAATAAGAAGTACAACCGGAAAATTACATACAAAGCCAGTTAGAAATTATTTTGATTTTTAAAACATATTTGTAATATTTAATACTCGTACTCTATATAAATAATTCTGTGTGAGTGTGTGTTCATGTGTGTGTGCGTGTGTATGTGTGTGTGTGTGTGTGTGTGTGTGTGTGTGCGTGCGTGCGTGTGTGTGTGTGTGTGTGCGCGCATGTGAAATATAAGACCCTGTTGAAGAATTATCGATCCATTTCTCTACTAAGCACCTATACAAGTTGTTTTCAAGAGTGATCACAAACCATATTGCGCGAAGACGCGACGAATTTGAACCTCTGGAGTAGGCTGGATTTCGGAGTGGTTATGGCACCATTACCAAGTTGACTGGCGATACATCCAAGTGATAAGATGTCTCTATGAGGTTGCCACCATGTCTGTCCAAATACAAAATCAGCAGACAATTGCTATACCATTGCATCAAGAAGTGAGACAAGAGGATGTTATTTTCCCGAAATTGTACACAAATGCAATGGAGAATATGTTCTAGACGCTGAGTTGAAAAGGATGTCGCATTAACATCAATGGCGAACACATCTCTCACTTACGATCTACAGACGACATCGTCATCATGGCAGAAAAGCTGCAGGACCTTCAACGGATGTTTAATGACCTAGCTGATTCTTCTCGAAGGATCGGCCTACGGATGAACTTGAATAAAACCAAGGTCATGTTCTACCGGAACCGATTTCAGTACACGGTATCATTCTCGAAGTTGCTGAAAAATATGTGTAGGTACCTTGGGCAGACATTGCAGTTGGGAAGAAACGAGGTTACGTCGAGTTTTAATGGGGAATTTTCTTTGACGTTTTTTCATTACTGTCATACTTTCCAAACAAAGTTTGACAGTATTGACAGTTTTCTGTCCGAAAAACTGTCAGAAAAACGTCGAAGAAAATTCCCCATAGTACATTAAGTACTTCTGCCTTGCTACGTAGCAAGCAAGGGACTAAAAACATTTTGTTACTCTTACATTTCTGCATGTTTTTCATATATTTTTCTCATTATATTCTAAACATCAGTTTTTTTTATTGCAGCTCTAGTTGCAGTGCTGTTCTGAGACGTTAACGACAAAAACAAAACATTTGTAAAGATTGTTAGTACATTTTAAAATATTTCGAAACTTGCAACATTGAGAAAAATAACCTCTAGCCTTCTTTTTGGTTATCCTGTCATTCGGGTTATCGAGGCGGGTTTTTAAATCCTAGGTAATCCATGATTCTAATGGAGAATTATATTTCTTATACTATCTAGAAGATAAAACAAGAGTTCCTTGTTGTGTTCGAAGTGTTATTTCTGCGATTAATCCACATACGTCTTGTGTTAACCTTATTTGTTTCATGATGTTTTGACGTTTGTTTTTGGTGCGGCGAAAGTTAAGAAAAGTTGTTATTTCTGTGTTATACGAAGTATTTCTTCCTCTTTTTCAGCCATGGTGCGTATGAACGTATTGAGTGATGCTCTTAAATCAATCCACAATGCTGAAAAGCGAGGAAAGAGGCAAGTGCTTATCAGGCCTTGCTCTAAGGTTATTGTGAAGTTCCTGACTGTGATGATGAAGCACGGTTACATTGGCGAATTCGAAATTGTCGATGACCACAGAGCTGGAAAGATCGTGGTAAATCTTACTGGCAGACTGAACAAATGCGGTGTTATTTCTCCTCGTTTTGATGTACCTATCAACGATATTGAAAGGTGGACTAACCTCCTTCCTTCCCGACAGTTTGGGTAAGTGTTTACTTTATCTGTGCTTTGCTTTAATAAAGTCAATAGTTTTATTATTATTGTGTCCTGTATGAAAGTTAAGTCCATGGAAATGGTTAAAAAATAATTTTCTTTGTACCATAACCTTTTTAGACCAATGGGGGATCATCAATGCACTCAATTAAACTACCAATTTTTGTCACAAGGTTTTACTGCAGACCTTCAAAATTTCAACTAAAGTACCTTTATAATATTTTGAGATCAGCATCCAGTTATACTTGTTTTTATAAATTGAAAATGGTTTGTTCATCAAACCTGAAAACAGTACTGACCCAGTTGGGGACCCAGGGTTTGTAAGCTTCTCAAAAGCAAGAATAAAAAATAATTTTGCTGTTCATAAATAAAATTATGTTTAATTTGCATTTTTGCAAATGAAACATATTACGCACAACTTCCGCGGATCGCCAA
Source organism: Conopomorpha cramerella (assembly GCA_012932125.1). Classification (NCBI taxonomy): domain Eukaryota; kingdom Metazoa; phylum Arthropoda; class Insecta; order Lepidoptera; family Gracillariidae; genus Conopomorpha; species Conopomorpha cramerella. Next base: position 66,082 of record SJJU01072148.1, read on the forward strand.
TTGCTCCTTTGTTGGTCGTCATTTGATAAGTTGTGCAAAATTATCATAATTTGGTGTTGTTAGATGTCACTTTATAGTAAACATTGTAAGCACCACTTTAGACATGTTTTTTATCATCATCATACTAATTTTACTCCTAAAATTTTCTAATAATACATTAGACTATGTTGAGATTAATAAAGTGTGCATTTTCTGGTTACAATTTGAGACTTTGAAATGCCTGTCGCTGTGTTTTACAATAAAATTATAAGACTATAGTTTGTGCTCAAGGTTAAAATGCTATTGATGAAGCAATTTTTCTTTTTTAAACACATGAACAAGTGTTTGACCACAACCCTCTCTGATTAACAGCGATTTGTGTTGAATACACTAGAGGACTGCTGATGCTTAAAAATCTTTCAATATTCTGGGTTATCAGCGTCAATATTATCATAGATGTACTGTGAAATTTATTGATAATCCAGCCTTTCCAAAAAAGTTGGAATGTTACACTCCAACAATTCTTGGATGTACCTACAATACAAATTAACTTGCTGTGTATAACAATTCATGTCACATTTTCACTTATAAATAAATTGTTGTGTGTTTTATGTGCTTAACATTAATGTTTGGTCCAATTATGCTCTTTCTATGCACCATGATGATTGCATTAAAATTAAATCTACAAATATGCATTTTACGATACATACATGTCTGAATTTTGGGAAAAGCTAAGTGTTGGAAAAAACTGTTTATTTTAAATGATTCAGATATTTTCACAGCACAGATATAGATGATACATGGTGTTTTTGCAGCTCAACTTCTAAAGCCTAATGCCCCTATTGTGTGTATCCATAGCATAATAACTGAAATGTTTATTATTTTGTTACAGATACCTTGTACTCACCACCAGTGGTGGAATCATGGATCATGAAGAAGCTAGGCGAAAGCATCTCGGAGGCAAGATTCTAGGCTTCTTCTTCTAAGTAATAAACTTCAGTAAATATTTCTTTGTTTGATTTCACTGAAGCCTTATATTAAGTAGGTACTTAAACTTTGGAGTGTGGATGTGCATATGCGTTCAGTTATTGCTGCATCCATATGAACAGCCTCAACTGATTTTAGATTATACTGAAATTTGAATTCTATATCAATGTTTTGAGAGTTGAAATTACTGAACTGAAAGAGAATGAGTTAATTGACTACAGACAATATTCACATATTCATTCACCTATACATAATAAGAATGATTGAACTCCTGAAAAATGTTGTTACAAGGTCTGATAGTAGGTACATTTTCAAAACTATTTTTTTTTTGTAGTAAGTAACCTGTTTGTGTTTTTGTGTAAGGTTACAGTTTTGTTACAAAAAAATGCAATAAAATGATATCAGTAGAAAAAGAATATGATAACTCCAATATGGTTTTATGTTCCTGATCCCGATAATAAAATAAATAGAACATTAATTGCAAATATATTTTGCCATAATGATTCTTCACTTATCTATCGAAAAAATCGTTGAACTAAGTGAGAAACAACCTCCATTGAGTTATTTGTATTTTTTATCAACATTCTGAACCCTTTCGAACCTGGGTCGTAGTTCCGAAAATTACCAGCAGAAGACGGGTAAAGCGTGAGGGCGCTCTCAGCATACCAAAGTTTAAGAATTTTCTTTAATGCTCTATTATCAAGCATTTGTGCACCGTCCTGCCATCAGGCGTAACATCCCTTCAGTTAAGCAGATATGTGGTCTATGATGGACCACACTTGTTTATTAGATACCTATTTATTTATTTAATTCTTTATTGCATCAACAACAGTACCTACAATGGGTGGACTTAATACTAAAGTATTCTCTACCAGTCAACCTCAAACATGGGAGAAACATAGTGGGTCAGTATTCATAAAGTTGTAAGTGACATTAATAACTTAAGTAGGTAGGTAAAACAGAATACAATAATACTCATGACTTGAAGGGCACAGCAGGAAACACAAGCTGTTCTCACTATGAAAGTAGACTAAATAAAACTGTTTCGTTTAAATGAAATGGTAAGAGTTAATAACTCCTCTATGGAGTTCCATAGCATACTCTCCAAAATGCAATCAATAGAAAATGGAACATACATACTTTGATTCTTGCAATTCATAGAAAATTTTATTTTGTTTGTTGTAAGCAGTAGATATTTTTATGTTGTTGTTCTATCAAATACAGGAAAATTTTGGTTTTCTGTCAAAATGGAAGAAGGGCCTGGGGTGGACCTCCAGCCAGCACACTTTATTTATAGGTTACAGGAACTTTAATGGGAGTCAAACTTAAGTCCTTCTTCATTATTTACAATCTTGAGTGAAAACGATGTAGTAGCGTACAATTTCGAAAATAATGAGGTTTAAATAAACCTTCAGCCAGCAGCCAACTTCTAGTCCAGCGACACAGTAATATAATAAGTAGGGCTATGCGATAGTATCATTGCCTTCGACAGGTACGTCATAAGTCTCCCTCCTACCTACGGGCTGCTACTGTACCAAACAGAAATTTGTTTCAGATCAGTACTATAATAACACTTCGGGGTATTGACATGGAATTGGGCATGGAATCGATTGGGACGTAGACTAGGGTCAAATCTTCAAGATCACAATCTTAAGAAATAACTCGCACATTCCAATTCATGCCCATGTGTGGTATGCCTCGGTCCCCCCACATGGGTACTGGGTGATGAACTGTGGGCACATTTGCTAAGCATGCCCACAGTTCATGAAGACTACAGACGGAAGAACGGGACTGACACTAAGAAGGCATTCATCACGAAGCTTTTCTTTATCGTATGAGCGTTAAATACACACAATGGGGCGGAACTTCCCGTTTTCTTTTAGTATGTGTTTGATAACCCAGTATGTAGTTTTAAAAAAACTAGACGGACGTGCGACTGGTACATGTAGCGACAATTTGCGATTGCAAGAAACTAATAACTACGTGACACCTAGTGTTGAATAAATCGCACCCTTAAAAATAAACCGAAATAAGTCAAAAAATCGGGAATCGGAGATTTTATCATAAAACGTAATAAAGCAACAAGGCGGGGTCGTTGACTCCTACAGCCGTTAGAATTCGCCACCCACGAGTGAAATGGCAAGCTCTCCGTCTCTTTTCTTTTAACGCGCATCGACGAATCAGGAGTGGTAAAGTGACAGCTTTTAGTGTTGCTCCCGCTCTGTCACAGGTTGGGTCCACGTCAGTGAAAACAAAAGTGAAATAATAAGGAATACTTCTATATTTTAGTAAGCAGGTAAGTCATTAAGTTTGAGTGTTTTAGTAATAAAGGGAATTCATTTAGACTTAGTTCATTTTATGGTTAAAATGCTTCGGACGTGGAGTGAACACTTTAGATATATTTCGCTTTATGATATAAAATTGCTTGTTCTTTGTTAGTCTAGTAATACTTATTTCACTTTATCATTAATTATTTTAAAATTTGGTGTTCAATATTAGCACTTGTTTCGTTTTCGTCGTACGCTTTTGCCTCGTTCAAAAATATTTTACGAATTGATGCTTTGTTTGAATTATTGGTGCTGCAGGGCGACGAAATAATTTAGGGTTACTGCACTATCTGAATAATTTTTCACAGTTTTTATTACCATAATTATTTTCTATTGTTGTTTCGTACATTGTTAGAATGGCGGCGTCGTCAAGAGCAAGACGGATTCTGAGTTTAGTGGAACCAAATGAAAATAGACTATCTGAAGACAAGTCATACAGGGAT
>SJJU01072151.1:0-29408 GCA_012932125.1 Conopomorpha cramerella
CCGTTTTTATTGGTAAGATCCCAGCATATTTCTTGTGATTCCGATAGGAATTCCGTATTCATATTTGTGAAATTCTAACGAGTACTTTGTTCCTCCAGTTCACACGGGGTGACCTTGACGGCGTTTTTCACCTTTTACGGGTGAAGGTTTGGTGTGGGCTGGGAGGTAAGAATCCCTATTTCTTCTCCTTGCTGGGATAGGTTTAATAAAGGAGGGCATAACACTAATTGTGTTTTTCTTTCCAGGGTCTACAAATTTGTCTACGTTTTGTCTACGTTTCTACGTATTTCTTTTTTGTCTACTCTACGGACTTTATTTTTTCTACACTACGATTTTCTCTCCTCGTCGTCCACGTTTATTTTCTTCTTCGACTGGCGGTTTGCTACTTCAATTGGACGTCTACTACGTGGAGGTTCGTTCGAATATACCACGGGATTGCTCCGTGAGTGCGTTTCATACCGGTAAGGGGTGGGTGCCCTCACTCCCCGGTCCACTGCGCTGCCGTCAGGAGTGAGACGCCCACATTCTAAGGAGGTACATTTTTTTAAATAAAAAAAAGGAAGCAGTAACCCATGCCCTGACCCGAGGTCCTTGTAGTATTACTAGGAATAGGAATTTTTTATAATAAAAGAGGCAACAACCAACTAGTTGTTTTTTTTATTTTTCTTTGTTCGGGGTCCCCTGGGTCTCATGCTCATTATAATAAGGGGAACCCTGACAGTCGCTTAAAATGAACCGACTGCAACTAGTAAAATTTAAAGACATTTGTAGTTCTCTCATGTACGCCATTAACGGATCGGGTCCGGGAAACCCGTAACGGGAAGCGCCAGCTTTGAAATAAAAAAATATCATCCAAATCGGTTCACCCAGTGAAAAGTTATGAGGTAACAAACATAAAAAGAAAAAAAAACAATAAAAATAAATACACTTGCTAAAGCAAATGCCCACGGTTCACCAAGAGTATTTAACCCAACGTGACAGTGGGTGAGTCCATCGCCCGTTATAGGGTTCACACACCTTGTGGTGTGCGGGTTTCATCACGACGTTGTCTTTCACCGTACAAGCGTTACGTTGCGTACATAGGCTCTGGAAAAGAGTCCCATTGGTACACGTCCAGTAGCCGCACTCGAACCCGCGATCTTCCGGTTACCATTCAAGGATCCTGTCCGATCCGACCAACTGGACCACACGAGACGCTCTTTTAAAGTATTGTTTTCAATTAGTGTTAAAAGTGGGGAGAAGAGATGTATTTCAATATATATATGATGAAAACCATATTATTATGTAATCTCTCGAATTATGTGATCTGTCGAATTGAGAACCTCCTTCTTTTTTCTCTCCTTTTTAAAATATGGAAAACGTGGAGAAGTGAAAAAGTAATAGGTAATCTTTCACTGCGTATTGTTAGATCTAAACAATCGCTTTGGTGGTAAAAGTGAGTTTGTAAGCAGAAGTAAATGTACTTCTGTCAAATATATGCAACACAATGGTGTTGCATATATTTCTGTGGAAAAGGGAGTGAAGGAGCCACTCTCCTTGCGAGCCTATTTGTGTTTGAGCCTACAACGGAGTATGCCTATTAGCAGTTCACCCGTGACTCGAATACCTACACCCAGACTAAACTGTTCGACAGGATCACTCTTCCAATAAAATTAAGTAAGTCTATACTTAAATTTAGTACATTATCCTTCAAAGTGATGGATCTATTTCTCTTTACTTCTGTTGTTGGGTTCAACAAATACTTTTGGAAAAAACATTTACTTACAGTATGTTTTTATTTGAATAAAATTAAATTTGAAAAAGACCTTTAGTTGTGAATTCATTATTTTCAGAGAATTTATGTAAATAAAAAATGCTTGTCTGCAAAGTCGGTTTACGAACAGTACACAGTTTGACGAAACAACGTCAAACATTGCAGTAGTTATAGTACACTCGCTTGCGAAACAGGACAATGACGTTTTTCGTGCATGCAGCCCGTAGTATCGAGTTATTAAACATTGTCACGGTAAAAAAAAACTTTTTGAAATGTCCACTTTCTCTATCTACCTAGCTGTTTCACTTAACTATTGTAAAATACAAAAAATGTTGACAACAAATTAATGTTTTTTCAAAGAAACGAGCACTGATATTATAGTTGGAACAGGTAACCATTCAGCTCATGACCACGGCACATGTAACTGTGTCGAGCAAACAACGCAGGTAAGCTATTTAGCTATGATATTTAAGATAAGTATTTACTTATCTTTGGTTAATTTCGCGCCGTAATACCCGGTTAAAAACTATTAATATAAATGTATGAATTTTCTCTTTGGTTCTCCTGCGGATCTCCTCATTCCCATTGGTGCACGACGTGCAGCCGGTCTCGAACCCGCGACTCCTTAATCACAAGTCCGACCAACTACAGACACTTACTGGACTACAAATGCTTTTTTCTTAAAATTACCTATATTTCACACACTTCAAACATACTTTTGATATATTGTGGGTCATTTTTGGCATTGGCTGAAAATGTACGTTCTAGCAGTATCAAATAATAATGAGTGAGCTGGATTTTTGCAAAAAGTTTTGTTGCTACCTAAAACACTTATCAAGTCGTGTATTTTTTTATTTTTATTCCTTTTCATCATCATCAGCCCATACTTGTCCACTTATTCCTTTTACTGTACTTATCTCCATTGTTTTTTGGTTTTTGACGCGAATAAAATTCTGTCTCTCCCTCTTTCTTAATTCAAAATGTAGTTTATTTATGAATTATTCATCTTCATACATAATTTACCGTACTTATCTGTTAAGCTATGAATTTTCCTCATTTTTTTCTTCCTCCTTATTAGTATGCCCGAAGCACTATTGTCGTATTGTAATCGTTCCGTCGTTTGAGAATCATTGTTAAATTACGTTTTTCTGTAAGCAATTTTTTGTAGGTATGCCTAGATTAGACCTATAGATTGTTTTAATACACGGTTTTAAAAAGGGAATATTATGTGCAAATTTCATTTAATTATGTTTACATCAATTTAGTATGCATAAATTAGTGACAGTATATCATTTATAGTATTTTCTAATCAACAAACTTAAATTAAATCATTAGAAAACTACTACGGGACCGATGGTCAGCATGTCTGCCTTTATTCCCTAGGGTCCTGGGTTCGATTCCCACCGCTGACGCACTTTAGTGATGAGCTTTTAAGCATTCGTTGGACGTGTCTGGATGTTTTATTTTTATATGTGTTGATAATAAAAAATACATATTATAAGTAATTTTATTTCGCAGTCTGATTTCGATAACACATGTTAGTAATACATTTAGCTAGTTAACGTGGGATAAAGGCAATGTGTATATTGTTGTAAACATTTTTCCTAGACCACTAAGACGTTTAATTTTCGTACTTGAAAATACCATGATCATAAAATAACCTATTTTTGTTTCTTTACGTTCTCTGAAGATAATGAATAGATTGTAGTTGTTACACGTGTATATCTGTGTCAGACAGCACATTATTGAACACGCGGAACATGCATAGTGGGTGTATAATTAATGTGTAAGGCAAATTACTTGCTATAGATAGAATACATTGGTGTATCTGTACTCAATAACACGAATATCGTGTTAAAGGATGAGTGGTCTAATTCGATTAAAAAAAGCGTGATATCTTTTAAATGGCAAATTTACACCTTCTCATAACTCAGCCCATAATAATAAACAAGTTTACACAAGGAACCATTTGTCAAATTCGAAAACATTACCTCTTCATATACTAGAGTGAAAAAGACCCCGATGGTCTTAGAAACGTTGTTGGGCTCGTCGATATGAACAACTTTTACTTTGGCGATAATGCGGGGAAATGTAAAAATAAATTTTCATCTCCATACAAAATGTCATATCCCGAGGCAGAAATTGTCTATCTAATTGTATTTTTGACAAACGCAAAACCGGTATTCTGTGGTTTAAAAAACTAAAAATAAGATGAAAATAATAGAGAAACGAGCATCTTCAACAGAAAATAATGAAATAAGAATTGCTTCGGTCGTATTCATAAAAAAATCGTAGTTTGTGTCTTACACCTACACTACTTAAAAATTGAAACAAACCGTAGTTACGCTTTAGTTTTGGTTGTTATTCATAAAACGAAATAATAAAATGTTTACATATTTGATTCTGATTATTTATTGTTTGTTATTATAGCGGCAACAGAAATATATTTTCTGTGAAAATGTTAACTGTTTTACTCTCACGCTTCATGAGACACAGCCAGAGAAGCTATTTATTATAATTATATATATATTTTTTTCCGTAAATGACGAAAGGCCAATTTCAGAACTAACGCACTACCAGTATGGGTAAAATAAAATTCACGCAAGCGTTTTCAGGTTGGAAAATTTAACTTTAAAATATTTCAAATGCGCCCCAAATCGCCGTTACGGAGAATACAGACAAAAATATTTTTAAAATTAACCGATAAAAAAAAACTATGCGCAAACATTTCACAGAAAAACTCTATCGTATTTTAGAGCGATCGATACAATCCTAGCACCTACACTAGCTGGTTTTAATAAAATTCAATTCGATTATCCTTGACGGATTATCTGCTTAACATCTCAATTTCTGATAAGCACTTAATTTTAGTAGAATTGGTTTGCATCTCAGACCAAAAACAAGTAGACTTGCAATCCTAAACTGACAATTAGAACAAAACGAGACAACGATATGAAAAACACGCAGGAGTGAAAGAGTAAGAGAAAATACTTTCTGTCCCATACTGCCAATCTTGGTAAATCTAGAGCCAAACTGTCGAATTAGTAGTAAAAGTGACAGTTTGGATCCAGAAGTACAAATTTTTCCATAAATGTTGGTGGATAAGAGACAGACTAAAGGTGGTACGCAGCTTGCAAGTCTATCTGTGTTTGGTCTGCGGTTTGAATATATACTAATATAGATATAGTCACAAGTTGGCAGCTAACGAGACATATGATATGATGCGTGAAATAATGAAGACGGATCTCTTGCATTTGCTAATAGCAAGCGATACTGCATGCCATTAATAATGCAGTACACGTATGTAGATAGGATGGCATCATGGCGATTTAAATAAATAGTTTATTAGATTCTAGAGTTTGAAAGCTAATGAACAGTTTAGTTTGAATTGATTCTATAATCTAGAGTATTCTCGACAGCTTGCCAGCTCGAATTGTGTACCTCATCCTCATCTTTTTGAAGTCAGTTGAAAACTGAACCTTAATATCTAATGACACTAATGTAAGTTTTTAGCTTAAAGGGCGGCAGACAAGATTCTTGATTGACTGTACATGAGCGAAATTTCCCTTATCGGGGACGATTACTTTTGTTTTAAAGTCATAAATGACGTTCATCAAGCTTTGTGTTATGCTACTGTATATCTGTATGTTATAGCACTTATTAAGATGAAAAATAAACTCTTTTACTTTGACTTTATCGCTGAAAAACACGGGGTAAGTTACACCGGCTGACTAACTGTCTCAAATCTCCGTCACATTCTATTCCCGATGTCCCTGTATCCGAGAGGATTTTTCAGGGTAACTCAATATTGTTCACCGGGTATATCGGAGCGAATATAATCAAAGCAAGCTCGGGCTTACCTTTGTTACTTTACTCGACGTTCCGACGCAGTTGTATGCGTCGTGGTCATGAGTGGACGAGTGGAAATTTTCCCGGATGTCTCTCATGAGTCTATAGGTATTAGTGCTCGTATGTACATATGTAAATGGGAGATAGAAAATGAGTCTAGTAATATGCATATTAGCCTAATGAAGTTCCAGTCGTAGGAAAAATGATTTGTTCATAAATTCGCAATTTCGTATACGTTGAGGCCGTTGACTCAACTTCACGATGTAGAATGTTCGCCTTGTTATTACATCTCAGAACAAATGATGGCTAATCATACTTTGCATAAGTAAATAGCATAACGTAGGTATACATTTCCCTTGTGCCTAACGTTGTTTAACCAGGTCAACCCAGCCGGGGCCCGGTAGCATCTTATCACACTCAGTTATGGTGCTGGTCGTTGTTTCCATGAATTTACGGCGGCCGTAGCGACAGGGTTGAATATTAATAGACATTGCATTTGATTGCTTTGGACGTACATCCGGGGCGTGAGTTGCGAGAAGGTTGCAAGGCTAGAGTTGAGGTTGTTGTGATATCTGGCCGGTTGTAAATCTTGTCGATCTTTTTTTTTCTTTTAGTCTGCGTCAGCTTAGCTGGCCATAGAGGATATTTTAAACTTACTAAACTTTTAGTAAGTAATGAGGTATTTTCTGTAAAAAAAAACTCAGAAAAGAGCGAGTCCCAAGACTAAAGTAGTTGCACATTCGTTTCCCACTATCTTTGATTGATTGTTATTTTTTTTAGAAAACTCTTCATCAAAATAGGTTTTTAAGAATATATTTGTAATAGTTTTTAAACACGGAATTCTGGCTGAAAAGGAAATCACCGAAATGTAGAATAGTTTAAGTTCATAAAGTAAGAGCGCGTCTGTGATCCAGTGATCGGGTACTTGACTAACACTTAGGGAGGTTGCGGGTTTGAAACAGAGATTTTACTGGACGTGTGACTAATGGGCCTTTTTTTCAGAGACAGTGAAAACATACGAGATGAATACCGTATATCGCAAGCTGTGTGAACTCTATAACAGCGATAGCCGTCCCCCTGTCAAGTTGGATTAAATGCGCTTGGTGTCTCGTGGGTTTAGCAATTGCTATCACTCTTTGGGATTAGAAGGCGTGAAGTGTATTTATTTTATTTTTATTTATTACACAGGACAAAAACTATAATAATAGGGTCACACAATACACGACAAAAAAATGTGAAAAACAAGAAGATAACATGGACACCCTACCGACACGATCCTTTCTCTCCGCTAACAAGGTGAGATCGTGTTGTAGGATGACCATTAATCATGCCGTAGTGAGGACAGTGTAGACGGTGCAACTGATCCAGGAGTGTGCGTGCTGCGATTTCTTGAGTAGCACCTTCACAAAAACTGTTTTTGTTAACTTTGCTACATTAATACCTGCTAATAAACAGTACCAAAATGTAATTTACTGTGATAAAATATATTTAGTTTAAAGCCACGGTGTTCTAACGTAAGAGGTGTTTGACTTGAGACTAAGTTGTCTTCGGTTTGATTCTCACACTCGGCCGTGTAACAATGGAATTTATCTCTGTACTTAATTACGATGAAGAAAATCATTGCGTGGAAACCTATACAGTGGCGATATTTTTTTATTTGCCTGGGGATGTTGAATGGGGTTAAAGGCGTGACCGTCCGTGGCTCGAATACGTACTCCTACTGTTGTCAAACAAGACAATCATAACCTATTCTGTTCTAGGCGGGGTCAAAACAATATATTGCGTTGAATTAAGTAATAAGAATAAGTCTATAATAACTATTCCATATTTCTATGTGTAAACTTTTAAGTGGAATGTGTTCAATACAGTAGTACAGACGCGCGTCAGAAATCAGATCAAATTTTAACAGTATTGAAAAGCACATTGCAAAATTCGTGCGGTATTGAAATTTGAAAAGTTGAAAAATATTTCCTATTGATACTATACTAAATACAAATATAGTAGCCGTGGGGTAACGGCGAATACAGTACACGTGTCACCACCTCAGCCGAAAATTTCCTTTTTTGGGGGGGTCGTAAAAGGCGACCGATGGAACCCTTCAGAGGACAGGCAGTAGCGCTCTCTGTGAGTTAAAACCACAACACCACAGCAATTGCCCACTCGCGTGCTAAGCGTGGCAATTATTGGCATTTCCCCCCAAATGATCATGGAAATCATTGGGGGAGGCTCTCGTCCAGCAATGGACGTCATATGGCTGATGATTATTATGATTAAAGATTAGTGAACGCCCCGCGATTTAATCACGCAGTTTCAGTATTAAATAACTACTATTCCAAAATATTACCAACAAGTTTAAGAACCAAAATTAACGATTTTCCCATTTAAACTTCTACCCCCGTTTTTCCCCTTATGGAATGAATTTTTTAAAATCCTTTCTTACCTCACGTAAACATAAAAAAATAACCCCTGTGCTACTAAACATATATTGTAATACTTTTGTTATAATTTATATAACGTAAAGAAAAACAGATAAGTGCAGCCTTAATAATAGCCTACCACTGATAGATCATACTTTTAATTCCATAATGTTTGATGATGAACCGTAGTGTAGTTTTGGTAGTACTCACTCCATTGCCTTAACAAAGTAGTGTATTTTACTTCGGAACCGCACCATAACACAAACAATGGTAATGTACAATAGAAATACTGAGACTTTGCATTCTCTTAAATAAAGTAACCAGTTTTCCACTGCCGCAAAGAATATATGCGGCAACCGAAAACAATTTAAAATTACACTCCTGAGGAAACATTCCGGGTCACATATAAAATTTCAATAAATTATATAATTCTGATAGAAAGAAATTCCAGTGTCTAACAATGACTTTCATTTTCGCTATTTTGCTGTGTTAAAAAACAGTTACTTTTCAATTGAATTCGTTTATTGCACTTATGTTACAGAAAAGTTCTTAAATAAATTGCAAAGTATCAAACATGAACCCTGTGAGGGCAAGAGCAACAGTACACTCGCAATATGTGAGGTACTAAGTGCATTACTTACAATTATTACTAAAAAATTACTTAGCTCTCCTCGATTGCCAGATATTCAGATGTATATACAAAATTATGTGCCCAAAATGTTTGCTCTCGAGTGTATTTCAATATTTGTTTTGCCATTAGCACTCTGTTTTCTTGCTGCACATACAAAATGTATCCAGGATCGTTTCCTGTGTCTTTCGGGGAATACTCCGCGGAGATGGCACTAGGAAACGGCGACAGGTAGGTACAGTGAGAACACGACAATCAAATATCTATAACTTGTATTAAAAGGGAACATTGGACTGTGAAGATTAAGTCATAAAATGAACAAAAGTTTCTATGAGCTTTCCGGTATAAGGTTTTCCCTATGTTATGATTTTCTGATCACTTGGGACCAAGTTATCAGGACCAAGTACTACAAGTTATACGAAACGTTAGACAACGATAGAATTATAGACTTGAGATATTATCTCACAGAATCGATATATATATATATATATATTGCACAGCTTTTTTTCAATAAAAATATCCTTTAAAAAATGTATATTGCATTTCAGCGCATTTCATGTCGTGGTTGGTATTTGACTATGAAATATTAACGCGATCATTGACCTCTTGAAAGTGAAAAATATTGCTAACACACTACTATTAAAACATGTCATTAAGGAATGAATAGTTCCGCAATCTAATCGACCTTGAACCATTTATCAAAAACATTAGCGTTTCAAATAGAGATATCGTATCTAAATATCATGTTTTTATTTTATAACTATCTTGTATGTACACAAAAACAATGAACTTTGCTTTAATTATTTTTCTCAAAACCTTTGAGTTTTACCCAGCGCCAAATTTTAAGGACATTCCACACGTCTTAAAATGTACCACGTGACTCCTATTAACAGATTGCCATAGGATAGAGAGCGTGTTGACCATGAATCGTCTACGGCATTATGTCTTAAAGCAAGGCGACATAACGTACGTGCGGCGGGGCGGCGGCGGGCAGGGAGCGGGGCGAAGTCGGGCGCTATCGGCGTCTCATATTGCGTTACAACGTCTTGCCGCGTGCATACAGATGAGGTGGCGATGGCCGACGTCGGCATCGCGTACATTACGTCGGGGCACGAGAAAAATGCGCAATTTGCACTCCGGCTTCCGTGTTCGTGTAATTTGTCACGGAGCACAGATTGAGGGGATGTTGTGGTCACAACTCGTGGTATTGTACTCGCGCGAAAGAAAATGGAATTCTATATGTTTTTTATGTTCCTTCATGCTCTAGGGAACAATTAATCAGTCACTCTCGGACATTAAGAAAATGGGTATATTATATTATTATATATTAGTATATTATTCGTCGTCCTTACTCCTTTTTGCACTATTAGGTGCACGACAGTAACATAGACCACACCTTGCTACCGCCTCTCCACTGGAGTTGTGTTACAGGTCATTCAAACTCTTCGTCTCCCTTTGGTAGCCTAAGCTAAATAAGCGATTTAATAAGAGCTAAATAAGATCTCTTGACTTCATATTTGATTATGTTTGGTTTTGTATATTAAAAAAAAACAGTAGTTATTTTGTTGTTTCCGAGAAAAGATAACTTAGCGAATAAAGAACCGACTTCAACCGGTTTTCTCATGGATGCCATTGTCGAAACTGAACCAAATTTATATGGGACCAAAGAGGAAGCACTGAAACGGGAAGCATTCAAATAAAAAAAACATTAAAATCGGTTCACCCAGGGGAAAGTTCTGAGGTAACAAACATAAAAAAAATACAGACGAATTGAGAACCTCCTCCATTTTTTTTGAAGTCGGTTAAAAACAAATAAGATATTATTATAATACGCATTTCGTAGCGTAAGCTACGGAGCCGTAGTCTATGCTACGCGTATGCTACGGATTTCCGTAGCAGCTACGACTCCTAGTGAGGAAAAATTGCGCGGTTCATTATTCTTTATGAAGTGATTCGAGGTGTCTTAGCGCTAGACAAATATCTTCCACTTTTACTCATTCACCAGTTCTAGAGGATAAATCATTTTTAAGCTTCTGAAAACTTGCCCAACAACAAGTTGCCCAGTATTTTAGAAAAAATACCTACAGCTGTTAGAGGACATTATCATAATTATCATGATAGGTGGGATACCACAATATACCACGATAGAGGTTAAAATTCATAATTATTCACTTTTTGAATCTTCTCTGGACTTACATACAATTTAAGACCGGAATAGACAAATCGGTGCAGCAGTTCTCGAGTTTTAGGGAGCCTAGCGTAAGAGCCATACATTTATATAATATGCCTAGATATTGTCGTTATAACCTACTTACGTTGCCTTTGAACACCGTTAGCATAACCTACTTTGTATCAAAATAATATTTGGTTTGTGTTAAATGTCAAGTTTGACAAACATTTAACTAAACGCAGAACAATTCAACTTGTATTCGTATCAGTGTGTTAGGTTTGTCAGCCCATTAAAGGCAGAGGTACAAAGCTATCAATTAGTTTACTTACATTTTAGAACATAATTATTTCTGACTGCACAATCCGAGGACAGCAAGAGTAATTAACAGTCTATAAAACATTATTGCTGTTCGTTAGTCTAGCTAAAACTCGCGAACGGCTGGACCAATTTGTCTAATTTTGGTCTTGAATTATTTATTGATGTCATGCAAAAGTTTAAAACATATCTTGTATCTCTTCCAATACACGGGGTACAGAGGCGACTTTCCAGTGCAAAACAAATGTTAGCCGGGGACATTATACATACATACATACATACACTTCACGCCTGTCTCCCAGAGGGGTAGGCAGAGACTACAGATCTCCATTTGTCACGATCCTGACATACCCCTTTCGCTTCATCTACATTCATACACCTTTTCATACATGACCTCCGGTTTCGAGTACTTTTCACGCCACCTTCGGCCATGACATCACCAATCTGGTCTGTATATGTCCTTCTGGGGCGACCTCTACTCACCCGGCCCAATACATCACCCATATAAATCTCTTTCGTCAATCGACTTTCATCCATTTTCTCCATATGCCCAAACCACCGAAGCATGCCCTTTTCGATCTTGGTCACTATTTGGGGAAATTATATCCATAAAAAATGTGTTTTACCATAATAATGATGAATGAATGATTGAATGTTAATAGAATGAATGCATCAGATGCCTTTCTGCCTCGGATGTTGTAGAAGCTAACTATGGAGATTTAGGTTTATTCAGGCTACTCATAAACTAACAATATGTAACTGTACGCCCACTTTGACATTCTTAACTATTATTATGTTATATGTGGCCGAAGGGTTCTTGTGATCCTAAGGTTTTGTTCACTATCTGTTTAAGGACGTGAGTGTATGTATGTATTTACCATAATAATATGACAATAATAATATAACATCTATGAAAAAAAATTGAAATGTTACTCTTCGGACGCTCCTTGACTGTACTAATTATTAATACATGGATTTATGTACATCTTCTTATGTTCTCCTGCAAAGAAATATATTTCATATAATAAGCTAATAATGGCTTCATAGCTGAAGGACTGGGAACACCTAGCTTACTATTCAGTCACAAACTTATGCCACACATATGTACATCCAGGACTTCGTAACCAAACAAAATCAAAACTAACAGACCAATCGAATTGGAACACATTACTTAGCACTAGTGTAAATAACTCGCCTGCATCACTTACAGCACTAGCTGTTAGATGCACTTCCGCTAGTAGAAATTCAATATTCAATCTCTGTACACACATCACTATCACAGAGTGAGTGATGGATCTGCCAGTAGTTTTACCTCCCACAGCTGGCGACGGGACCGTCGAAAATTTCCCAAGGCGATACCCTGGCTTACGTGACGGGCGAGCGGCTCTTTTTTTCCTTTTTTTAGTTTAAAAAAAAAGCACCTGGAGAGCTTGCCAATGTGTAAATAGGTTTTCGGAATCGCTTTTTCACGTCTGCTCTGCGTCGCCGTTTTTGTTGTAGTTTGTGTCATTTTAAGGTTTTGGTTTTGATAGGTTTTATTATAATTTTTGGGTGTTTTATTGTCGTCGCTTTCGAGATGAAAATGTGCTTAAGCAGGTACATGACTCGCCCGAAACTGTAAAAAAGATTTTGAATACTGGAAAAAGATTTTGTGTAATATGTAGCCCAGTTATAATAAAAAGTTCCGATCGTTCAACGGTGGTAAAAATGCTCCGCACAAACTTTAACCTTATATTTTTCAATTATAGAAATGACTTCTACATGAAAAAGTTTACTGCTAAAGTTACCGAACACATCTTGGTCGAAATAGATCAGAGGACTCGACGGAACGGATCATCGGTGATCTTATACCGCTTGGTTACGAGAAAAACAAGAGATTGCTTGCTCCAAAGTGCGGTGCATGAGCTACAACTCAGAGCCGTACTCTTGCAGCCGTTATTGAAACAAGAACATTGCACAAAAAAATTTGTGATTTACTGCATTAATTGAGTTTGATAATTAAGTCATTGGAGTTATAGAACAACATTTATACAACGCCGCGTTGTTGTACACGCTATGCGCCTAAATCAATACCATACCAAACAATACGATCATCCTAAATATATTGCATAAAACGACTTTTTTTTTCTTAATAAAAAAAATTTAAGTTGTAAGAGCACTCCTCCATAACAATTTAGATTCAGAATTAAAACCCAGTAACCACAATAAACGAAAGGTTTTCACTAATTATTCCGGAGAATCCTAAAGGGTCGGAATCATCTAGGGTGAGAACGAGAGGGTGCCTCTGTTGATTGAAATATTTCATCGATTTAGCTTCAATGAAATTTACTCACGACATTTAATCATAAAATCAAAGCAAGTAAAGGCAGACAGCGAAGAAAATGTCTAGATACGGTCGGCCAAGAAACAGATGATTTTTTGATTTTGATGACATTTCCAGTGTCAAAGTTATTACATTGCGTGTAAAAGGACACCGAACAACTTTTACTATGGCGACAATGCGGGGAAATAAAAATAAATGTTGGTCTCCTTACCAAAAAAAAAAACAATTTTGTGCCTTGGGAGATGACATTTTGTATGGAGATGAAAAAAACATTTGTTTGTTTCTAAGACAATTACTCGGGGTATTTTACACGCAGTAGTGCAAGCAAATATATTGCCATTAAAAACCTTGATGCTATATAGTGATACGTAAAAACAATGAAACTTGATGTGTTATAACATTAATATGAGTTTAAACTTTAGCTTGTTAGGCTAGATTATTGGCCTGATGTACATTTATTTCACTAAACGCCTTTAATCGCTAGAAGGTAACGGACCCTTTAAACTGTTTGCTGTAAGGGATTTCATACGATATATTATGCTTCCATCTTAATGTTTTTTATTTAGCCCATTTCTGTGTCCCGCTGCTGGGTAAAGGCCTCTGTTCTCTTCATTAATTTAAATTAAAAATATATTCTGGTTCTATAGGTACGGTAGTTAAAATATTTATAAGTAGGTCAGAAAGTACTTTTCACTCTCAAAACTCCGGAAAGACTGTTTGCCGCGACCGAAACCGCAGCGCCTCGACTACTTACTTAAAGAAAAAAAACTACTGCGGCATTACCAACTAAATAAAAAGCTGAATGTGGCAACAGCGCGACCGACACGAAATAAGTTACATCGCAACTTAACACAGAAATGGGGGCATCGCATTAATATGACGGTCACGGGCGCTCTTTTCGTGGCGTATATTGAATAACCCATGGAATTGTTTTCGCAAAAATATCTCGAATATCTACTTAAGTGGGAATGTATTTCACAACGTTCTCTCACTCTGTTGTGTTCGCATCCCAACATTCCACGTGAAATAATAAGATCGGGCAGTGGTAACATATTAGCCACACACTTTTTGTTTGCGAACCTAATTGATTAGACATGGGGCGTCTCAGTCACTTGTCCGGACGGATGTGGACTGATCGGTTATACAGTGACCAATTACTTCAGATCTCTCACTTCACATTCTAACGTGTGTGGCGAAGCTCAATATCAGTTAGTCATTAGTATCGGTAGTAGTGTTTCTTCTCTCACGTTCTGTTGCTTTGTTGAATGATTAACGCGATTTCGTCAAGGAAACTACAGACCAGTGGAGGGTGGAGGTCGTTTGAATGGAAACAGCAACGTATGAGCTGTAGTTGGGAGACAAATAACTCTATTGAGTTCGGATAAATAGACATTGTATCGTGGAAGTTATTGTCAGAACAACACGAGTGTATTTAATACAATAGTAGAGCAGCCTAATGGACTTCGACGCTTTGAATTGGCAATCGAATGCATACGCATATTGTTCGCATACAACACATAAATGGAGTCATCGTTACGAAATTGGTTATCATATCAAACAATTATATGGACAATTAGTGACATCGTCGTTTATTTTGTGCGAATTACGTAATACCTATAGTAAAGCGTATGACCGATTCGAAGTCATAATGTGCGTCACCAAAAAGTTACATAATAAAGAACAAATCATTATGTCCGCGCGCTGTAAGAAGCCCATTTTGACAGATATATTGATGTGACTGATAGTGAGGTTTGTTTGCTTATTGTGCCATTGACAGAATTTTATTTTCATATAAAAGCCATTAAAATGTTTGCATATAAGCTCACATAGAATTGATGTTTTTATTAGATTTTTTGTTTTATCGTTGTTCATTAAATACATATTACCGACATACAAGGTCAGACGGGAAACTCTATTTATACAAGTAACTACAAACTTCCCAAACAAACATATAAAATATCGCACGTTTTATTTTCGATACTTTGATTCAAAAGCCAACATAAAAACTTCTAAATCGAACGCCATAAATTTTTTGTCCATTACTTCTGTACAAAATGTTTTTCGGATAATTACGGTGGTGTCAAAATAGGCTTACAGCGCGCGGACTAAAACAGCTCGTATTTCGTATAATAATATTATAACAAACATTCGCATTTACAATATAAGCAGCATAGATAGAAGCAGGTATCTGGTTCTGTTTGTATTGTTCTGAAAATATCGCCGTCATTAATCCTAGAGAAAAAAAAAAACATAACAAAAGATCTAAACATTGCACAGTAAATTTCCTGCAAAGCTGGTTGGTCACTGCACTAAATAAAACACTCGAGAAAATACTCTCAACTCGGTTTACACAATACAAACAGCGTCTATTCTTTCCGGAGATTTATCTCCGACAATCCGCAGCCATCGATGAGGTCGTCCAGTCGACGATACATCTTCCCGAACACGAAATCTAGAAGACCGAATCTCGCATCGCCGCACAAATAGGGCTGAGCCTAGAGCGTCTTGGCTCATTCTCATGTGGCGGTCGCCAAAGTAAATATGCATGTGAGCACTAGGGCTGTCGATAATCGTATTAACTATGCAAATATGTAGCCCTGTGAACTGAAGTGTTGTGTATATTCCAAGGAAATATCACTGCGACAATCTAGACAATTAATACGATTAGTAATGTTACCCATGACTGCAAGCCGTGTGGAGACGGCGAATAGAATAGATATGTCACCACCCCAACCCAACTTTTTCCGCAGTGGAGGTAGTAAGAGGCGACCGAGGGAACTCTCCATAGGACGGGCAGCAGCGCTCTTTGTGAGTTAAACCACAACACCACTGCGATCCCACGTGCCAATTATTAGTAGTTCCCCCCCAAATTATGGAAATCATTGGGAGAGGCCCTCGTCCAACAGTGGACGTTTTGTGACTGCTGATGATGATGATTGCTTGGTGGATATCGCAGGAAATATGGTAGACGATAAATACATGTCGATTAACGAAAGAGATTTACATGGGTGAGAGTGTAAGGCGCCGGTTGAGTAAAGGTCGCCCCTGATATACCATCGACCAACGACGAAAGGTGGCGCGAGAGCACATATCATGTATCAAAATATTATGTATGAATGTGAAAGAAGCGAATGAGATCGAACCGTAATAAATGGCACATCTGTAATCTCTGCCTACCCCTCTGGGGGACAGGCGACAAGTGTATGTATTTAGTCTACGCCAATTGTAAACCATTGTGCTGTTGTATGGCTGTGAATCGTGGAAAGTGACCGAAGACATTACGAGCAAGTTACAAGTCTTCGTAAATAAGTCACTCAGAGCCATTCTGCGAATTTTCTGGCCAAACACGATTACGAATATGGAGCTGTGGACCAAATGCCAACAAAGAACGATAGGCGAAGTAATCGCACTGCGCAAGTGGAGATGGATTGGCCACGCGCTCCGAAGAGGCGAGAACGATCCGGCGGTTATGGCTTTCGACTGGCGCCCTAGCGGGAAGCGGAGACGAGGAAGACCAACGCACACGTGGCGGCGCTCCGTGGACTCCGAGCTCAGGGCAGCGGGCATTGACTGGAGTGCCGCAAAGCCGGCAGCGCTGGACAGAGGGACATGGAAAGATTTGCAAGGATCTATGTACCCCCCGGATATGCTAGGACTAAGTAAGTAAGTAAAGTGTGTAATACATAGCGAAAAAAAAATCACTTTTTAAGTCCATTGGTACTGCTGTAATCAGATCGTCAGTTTTATGTTTCTATTTGGTTGAAATGATAAAATTTGCATCATCATGAAGTTATCAGCATCCATTTTAGGACGGAAAGTAATGTTTAATACTATAGTTTAGTTTAGACCAGAAATACTGTAGTTTAGCTCAGCAGCTAGTAGTTTGGCGGTGTTCAGTGCACACTTGGCTTTGTAACTCATTGGAGTGTGAGGTTGCCCGATATTACTTAAATACGTTACAAAGCCCTTGTTCGAATAATAACAACTTAATATATTGATACAGAACAAGGTTTATTATAAATAACTTAAAAATTACTTACCTTATTCATAACATTCACCGATATGAAGCCAAGACGTAAACCACTCTTCTTCATTAATGTTTTTGCCTCTTCTTTACCTCAGACCGCAAGATGTATGATGTGTAGCGCTTGCAACACATTTCGGAGGAAGCGATCTCTTGTATGGAACGCCCTGTCTTAGTAGCGTCGTCGCTAGGATACACTAGGAGTCCTCCAAATCTAATGTAATAGATATTGACGAGTTACGTTTTCACAGAATATATTAACTAACTTTCTAATACTCAAATATGGAATATTTTTTAAAAAATACTTGTATTTCTAACCGTTTTCATCTCACTTGTCTTCTCGAATTGCCTGTTGTTGTTTTTTTGTTCGTTACGCGATTATTTCATTGTTTTTCGTACGCGCATCTGATATGGTCCTATATGCATTGTTTCAAAATATGCTATGTCTAGCAGTGTGTAACTCGAACTGGGCTAACATTATGATGATGGTGATGATGACTGTTGTGTTGTTTCCAGTCGGTTTTTTGTTAAAAATAATAAGTTACTATTTTCACCAGCCCTATTTCCAAGCAGGGCAACAGCATCAGGCTTCGGTACCGTAGTAACTGAGAACAAAGCGGCACGCCCCGGTCCCCTGCCCCCAGCCAATTGTCGCAGCGTTTACATTCGCATACAAAACCCCGAGAACTAATGATTAGGGTTGCCAGCGTTATCTCTTGTCATTCAATGGAGAATTTCGTAACAGATTTCTTCCATGTTTCTGTCGTAAATGTATTATTTTTTACATCTAATACCTGTTTCCTGGACAGTTTGTTAAGCAGATATTAATAATAATGTATTTATTCATTTTTAGATAAACAATAACATGTACTTCTTAAAGTATGACACTATCTAGATGAAAATCAACAGATTTGGGGAGGAATTGCCAATAATCGTCGTGCTTGGTGGGCGGGTTGGCGATAGCTTAATGTGTGGTTTGACTCACAGATAGCGTTGCTACCCGTCCTCTGGAGAGCTCCCTCGGTCGCTTCTTACGACCCCCACGACCGGAAAAGATGGGCTGGGGTGGTGACACATGTATTCTATTCGCCTTTACCACGCGGCAGATTTGTATCAACGTCAGCTCATAAGTAGGTACCATACGTCCCTGATTCGGAATAATTTCTATTTTAGGTCAGAAAAAGTGGGAAGAAACTGTCATCTAATAAAATAAAAATAATTTTCTTATACCCAGTACATTTTACACAAAATTGTAGACCTTTTCTAGGAACGTTTAACCTTTTCACCGCCAATGTCTTATAAATCAGACAGTGATTTTGTAGTTTATGAGTATCAGAGCAGAATTCAAAATCGTGGTAACAAAATAAATTTGTTAATAAAACTTAGTATAAGCATAATATAAATTGAGTGGATAAGGATCCACTCAATTCTCAGGACACTGCAGCACACCTCTCGCCGTATTCGTCGTCGTTTGACTCAACTCTTTACGTCAAAGCTCATTCAGAACTTCATCGCTTTGGAACCAAGTCTGCTACACTGTCGTAGATCACAGCGACAAGAGATATGCATCGTTGTTTTACTAAGAACCCCAGTGACATAAAAGTAGTAAAACCAGCACTGTAAATCATTTGATGCTACAATGCCGGAGTGCGGCAAGATAACTTTATGTTCTTTGAAAACGACCTCCGGCACGACATTTCGAGTTCAATTTTACGAAATTCTGTAGTGCCTCAAGGGTAAGATTTATAAACCAAACTTGACTAACAACGATGTTGGTTTCTCTCGTGTGTTTGTAAAATAATTATTTACAGGGCGTCCCAATCTTATGGGAAATGAAGGGGAAGTACCTTAAATATCGTAGATAGTGAATTTTGCTCAAAGAAGACTATGTTAATTTCAAAGATAATGCTGCTTTCATAGATTTTCTTAAAAAATACTAATACCTACGTACATTTTTGACATTTAAGTCTTTTCGACTCCCAGACAAAGCAAGTGATTTAAAAAAATCTATGAATGCAGAATTACTAACTTAAAAATAGCATAAAGTCTTATTTGAGTGAAATTCAGTATATACGATATTTAAGTTACTTCCCCTTCATGTTCCATAAGTTTGGGACGCCCTACCTACCTCCGTAAAATTGCGCTGACTTTCACTTTTTCACCACAATATGTATAATTTACCGTAAATCTAAGTAATTTAAGTTTCATTACTTTAATTCTAAATCAAATTTGGTTAATGTTTAATACTGTGCTGTAATAATATAGGTACTTGCGCGGAAATAATAATATGTGATATTTAAAGATTCTAATTGAAACTGCCCCTCCTTTTTATAGTCTGTTAAAAATACTTGTGAAAACAATAACGGCAAAAAGAATTACAAATGAAAATCCAACAAACATGAACACTACGAATTCGAAATTAATACGAAGTGATGTTTCACAGAACGAAGCAATTTAACTTATTTCTTCTACACTTTACCCACGAACAATGTAACTTTAAATGGGTGTACGAGTGGCGACGGCAGTGGCGGGGGCGGGCGGCGGTCGGCGGGCGGCGGGGCGGTGGTCTCTTCCCAACCGAACTCCTGTAGTTGTACGTAGGTATTAGGGCCACTGCTTCGTAACCGAAATCCAACTGAAGCCGGCAGCAAAAGCAAACAAAAGCCAGGATGTACCGGGGAGCAAAGTGTTGCAGAAAATTGAATTCATCGGTGGTGATTACTGTGAAATTGCCGGACGCCGATTCGGCTTACTTGCTCTTGCCGCTAGTGCTACAAAGCTTCTAGGAAATGGAACATTCTATGAAACATTTTTCGTTTGATGTGTGATCGGGTTGAGAACTAAATAGTTTTTTTACTTACCTATTTCGGAATGTTGTCATTGGTCTAAAGGCCATCCTATATAATATATACTTACCAAAATGTTAGTATTTTACTTAAGCGTAAGGTTATGAGGTCAATCAGTTAAATGTTATTTGAGATTGATATAATGATGTAGTCAATATTTTTTTAACCCTATACACAAACAAAAAAACAAAGTCAGTTTATGCCTCGGTTTACGTAAACATTTTTTTGTGTACCTAATTATCTACCAACAACATACAAAAACAAAAAAGATTATTTAAAAAACAACTTTAGAAAAAGTCGCAAACAGAATCGCGGCCAGGTGCTCGGCCGGTACTCTCCAATCGTAGACTTCGTTATATCAGGGAGACAATTTCCAGTCAAGTCGGCGCGACTTGGGTCGCCGCGACATCGCGACAGGCTTTGTCGCACGCTGTCGCTTGTCGCTATTGGCAGGATGACGTCGCCTTTCATAGTGGCGATGTGGGTAGCTTTTAACGTTACTGTTATTTTTTTCTAATGACTTGCTCTGCACAATGGCGTAGTACTTGTAAGTTGTCTGGGACATTAATCGTTTTGGAAATCAGCTTGTAAGCGAGAGCAGCTGGTGGGCGTACGAAGCTAAAAGGCACATCAGGTCAGGTCAGCTAGTATACTTAAAAAAAATATTAAAGGTATTTAGGCTTTATATTCTGCCGTATCACGGCTTTAGATAGAACCAGACACTAAAAAGAAACTTTCATGAACAAGTCCAATGTAAACTGTGCAAAGTTTTAGGTCGAATCGAGATCAATTACACGAGATAAAACTTTTTCGTTCATCGCTGTTGTACTAGGTACCTACTTTTTATTTTACATTTTTTTTCGTGTTGTTCCTGGCAGGTTGTAAACTTTATTTTTTATTTTGAAAATGCACGGGCAGTTTTACGGGCGAGTGAGATTATCACGGTCTCCGGCGTCCTGATAAAACTTATGTAATTGTGTTCCGCAACTTTTCGGCTATGCAAATTGTAATTTACAATATCATGTTCTTGAGGTGGGAGCTGAGATTTTGAACTGGGAAAAAGGGTTTTTGTTGTCTTTAATATTCAGGTGAGATAAGCAGCTATCTATCTAGTTTACGAGTGTTGTAAAAACGCTGGCAATAGAAGCACAGGACGGAGTAGAAGGTAAACGGCGGGGCCTGTTTTGATGTCGGTTGCGAGATGGAATCATCTACAGTAAAATGTACAGTCAAATGCTTATTTATTATTTTGTTTTTAAAGCGACTTTAAAAAGGAGTCTTTATCAATTCCACCGTATTATATTAGTTTTTTCATGTTTTTTCGTTGATAACTTCGTCGTTTATGAACCAATTTTGATGACTTTTTTTTTGTTGGAAAGAAGATATTTCAGATGTGGTCCGGTCCCATTAGGGAGCCAGATTTTGATGATGGAACACAATATGCAAAAAAACTTATGGCATGCTATGCATGTAGGAAATATTATTATTACACACTCGGAGTTTTATCGGTCTGGTGTAGCAGCGTCAAGCGATCGGTATCGGTGTTTTACAAAAAATCACAGTGAAACGAGAGTAATGGAACCCGCAATGCACATTGTGCACAATAATGAAACAGACTTGCACCCCTGGTAAGTCGATGAACTATGTCGATAACATAAGTCAAACATTAGTTATATTAGACATATTAGGCGTAGATCCGATGACCGTTGGTTGGGGCAAACGAGTTCCAGAGTAGAGACCGCGTCTCGGCAAACGGAGTGCAGCAAGGTGGACTGATAACGCGCAAGATTTCTGGCAGAGCTTCTGCGAGATGCGGGAAGCCGAAAACAGATCATAGCGGTGTACAATTGGAGAGCTATGTCCAGCAGTGGACAAATATGGGTTCATGATGATGATGATGATGATAGTATAGCAAGACCATTTTAATGAAACGTGCATGGGCATTATAATTAAATTATACCGTCACAGCCGCCGCTCCCCAGTCAACTCGTGACCACGACGCATGCAACTGAAAAAAATAATGAATGAAAGGTGCAATTAGAAAAAACTACGAAACCTTCAAATATTAAAAGAAAAATTACAGCAATATATACTCAATATCGTATACAGGAGAAGGCTCGTGTTTTCTCTTCTGTCATCTTATTTTTAGTACAATGTCCTATCAATAAAGGTTTGATAAGGAGATTCTGAAAAATAAATATTTCCCGTAAATAGGGAAACGTCCCAAGAGATATTTAATGTGAATATATAATAAAGGAGGTAAACGGATTAACGTTTATACCGTTTCCGAATTTACTCCTACACATTGAAAATTGTATGAAAAAGAAATTTTAATAGGTATAATCGTAATCATCATCATCATCATCAGCCCATAAACGTAATATGAGGTTTTTATTCCGCCGATAGTCTAGTCCTCTGTGGACTAGTTGTTCGAGGCTCGCTGTCCTGGGCGTGCACCAATAGACACTTTCAAAGCCTGTTCAACGCCTATACTATGAAGATCAACATAGTATTGAAACCCGCATACCACAAGGTGTGTGAACCCAAATGGCGCTGGGTTCACTTCGAACCGCGGCCAGTTTATTTGGCCAGTGCCTCTGTCTACAAACCTTAAGGTAGACAAAGGCTCTTTCTGCATAGGCAAATTCTGAGCCGATTTTAAGTTTATATGAAAGGGTTAAACAATTTTAAGCCCTTAGTTTTTGAGAATCCACAAACTTAAATTTTCGTCATCTTCATCACCAGCCACATGACGTCCACTGCTGGACGAGGGCCTTCCCGAATAATTTCCATGATCATTTGGGGGGAAATGCCAATAATCGCTACGCTTGGCAGGTGGATTGGCGATCGCAGTGGTATTGTGGTTTAACTCACAGAGAACGTTTCTGTCCGTCCTCTGGAGAGTTCTTTCATACCGTTAAAATTAAATCATAAATAAAAATAGTAATAAATACACTTTACGCATTAATCCCAAAGCGGGGTAGGCAGAGGCGCTTGCAAGCAAATTCCCACGGTTCACCAAGCGTATTTAATCCAATGAGACAGGGGATGAGCTCACCACCGTTAAAAATACTGGGGATGAAAATGACCTAGCGATATCGTTGTTCGGTCTTGGCACGGGGTACGTCATCGCGGTAAACTGCTATCAGAAGCAATTTTCGTTGACCTTCTGAATGTCCATAGAGCGTCGATCTTGGAAGGACCAGTACACTGAATTTACGATTTAGTTGGTTATTAAAAAACAAAAAGTAAAGTTTCGACTTTAATTAAGTGGATCTATTACGATTCCGTTTACTGCTGATGTAAAGAGCCTGTGTTATAGATATACTCGTATATCCCAGTTCTGGACCATATAATGTATATAAACTGTCTGCAACCAAATCGATTCCTTATCATGCCAGGCAATTTCAATTTTACAACTACGATGATAACTTAAAGAAAAAATAACGGACCGACCTACTGGTTAAGACCAGTAAAATTGATAGATTTGTGGTTTTTTCAAGGATGCCATAGTCGTAACTGAACCAAATTTAAATCGCATGCGACGGTAAACATCAGCTTTCAAATAAAGAAAGAATCACCCAAATCTGTTCACCCAGTCAAAGTGTAGCGAAACATAAAAAAACAATACTAATGAATTGAGAACCTCGTCCTTTTTTTGAAGTCAGTTAAAAATAGCAGTAATGATCTTACTTTTATAGTAGGTAGGTAGTGTGTAAGAACGTTTCAGTTTCAGAAGTGTAAGTAGGAACTCATAAAACGGCGATTGTTTCACAGAATGTAATCAATAGTAATCAATCGGGAATAGCTTTCTTTATCCGAAAATTCCTTCGCGAAACACAGTTTTTTTTTCTGTGAGGGGCCGCCCTTCACTACAAATGTTATTACGGACCCTTTCCGAGCTATTATGGTGTGGCTGAATTCTACTAGGAAATGTTTCCTTTGTTTTGTTTCTGTCGTGTTCTTTTTAAACATAATATGTAGAAACATGGCGTGGATAATCCGCAATGTAAATGAAAAGCTTTGTAGACATGTTGATTCTTATTTGACTTATATTCTGAATATTAGAGCTTAAATATATTTTTTTAGTTAACCACTTTCGCTCCTCCGATATTACATAATTCACGGTAATTAAGGACTGGAATGATGAATGGACTTACTTGGTTGTCATACTTTCATGTTTGAAAAATTGGTAAGGTTTGATGAAGACAAAGTAAGATTAGATACCAATTAATCTCCTGTAACTTCTTTTCAGGGGTAAAGTTTATGTCGTCATTATAAGGGTTTACGGACAACACTCATTCTAAAACTACGTAAAGTATCTACATCTGCTCAAGTAACGTTCGCCACGCTCTAGTAGAGTTTTTGTGAAAGAGGCAAAGTATAATTAAGCGGCATTACTCCCGTAGTCCATATTCGCTGTTGCATTGCTTCAGAATATAAGCTACATAATTTTCTTAGAGTAACGTTTAATTTTAGAGAAAAATGAAATGAAAATTGATTTCCATATTATGACCATCTTTTAAATATCTTCTTTCCAACCAAAAAAGTAATCATTAAAATCGGTTCACAAACGACGAAGTTAACCGCGAACAAACATAAATAAAAACAAACATGCGGTCGAAGTTGAGTAACCTCCTTTTTTAAGTCGCTTAAAAAATTGTCTTATTATTTTACAGCGGAATTGATCACTGCCAATAGGATACCGAGTTTTACCGTTCCACTACCATTCCATAGCGCAGAGGAATGCCCTCGTCACCCCGCGCCGTGCCATGTACCCAAGAGTATTTATGGCAAAAACACTACTGAAACAGGTTTTCCCTGACTGTTAGCCAAAGTGCCATAAATTTACGCAAAAAAATTAAGGCCCAGTAGGAGCTATTTTTACGATGTACAGGAAAATAGAACGTTATAACTAACATCATTATTACTCTGATTACTTCTAGTCAGAGCGTATTTGGCCCAGTGGCGGGGTACTTGAATTTCCAACTGGACGGTTGTGGATGTGGTTGTCGGGATCCACTGGGTCGTGTACTAATGGGACTCTTTTTCAAAGGCTTATTGTACAGACTCGTGCGGTGAGCTTGCTTAGAGAGTGCCAAAAGACGTGGAGTTTATTGATATACTTTTATTGACTAATAACTTTCATGGCAAACAATAAGGTGTAATAAAGTATTATTTCTATTTTTTTATAATTATGTAGTATGTTTTGTGTATATGATATTTATATTTCTTATAACTATGTTGTAAGGAACATTACTTCCTCAAAAACATGGCCACTTTAACCTCAACGTATAGAACAAGGTTAACTGGAAGAGAATTCTTTGTAGTACTACGTTCGCCTTTGTACAATTTTAGTGCAATAAAGTATTAAAATAAATAAATAAACATTTGTATGCCGTAGGAGTAGTTATTGAATCGTGGTTGATGTGTTAGGTCTGCCAATCCAATCCTGGAACTAGCCTTGCAATCCTGGAAATTGGACAAAACACGAGGCAAAATATATGGAAAAGCCAGAGCAATAGATAAAAAAGATCAACAAATTGTAGGGGAGGTATTTATCGTCTCTTCTTGGGTATGCATTTCTATCTTACGAATATTATTATATTAGTAACATAAGGCATTAAATTATTTAAGAGAAATTGTTAATTAACATGGTTAAAGATAAAACAGATTTCAATGTGAAAAACACGGATAAATCTTTCTGGATTATCTATTTTTGTGTCAACTTTTTAAAAAACATTAAGAATGGCGAACGAACTCAATTTAACCAAAGATTTTTCTAGAATATTTAGTTAGAATAAAATATTTTCTACACTCAGTCTATATTCATAACGGTTCCTTTACAGCATCTTGTGTACATTTCAAAGGAGAGTGAAGGATAGAGAAGAGATATCTAAAAAAGTAAGACATAAAAATATCAACATGAAGTTACCAAAGCTAAACGGTAAAAAAGTAAAGACTTCCCCGACATTTTATCTATGGAAAAGTGTATGTACAGTGCTTATATTTGCTGCATTTCACAAAATGTTATTATTAATCAGTCACATAGACTGTTAATTTAAGGAAGAGAAACAACGTGGCAAACATCTGGTTATCTATAGTGTATCTGTCTATATTATGGCTTTGTATTAAATACATGTAAATAAAACTGATAGCTGAATTCTGTTGTCACTGAAAATGGAAACACGGTACCTACATAAAGAAGTACAAGATAGTCAAATAATTTGAAAACCAAAACACAGTTTTAAAATATTTATGAAATTTACTACATAAATTCTTCATAAACATCGACATTATCAGCGCATATTTGTCCACAGCTCGACATAGGCCTCTCGAATTGCACGCCACTGTGATCTGTATTCAGCTTCTCGCATCCAATTTCTGTCAACAATCTTGCGCGTGTCATCAGTCCACCTTGCCTGAGGGTGTCCACGTACGTCATAAATTTGCCTCTTGAAGAACTGTAATCGTCTGTGTTTCCTAATGTTTTCCGATAGAAAGAGGTACAACACATCCTTTAATTATTTTTACAAGAACTTGTTTTATTGTTGAATGTAATTTTGAATGGCATGATGTTGCAATGTCTTTGCTTGTTACTCTGCCTTATCCAACTTAACAGTACGACTACTTTAATTTTTGTATTGTTCCTCAATTTTGCTTTAGAAGTTTGTTGTTAACATGCACCTATCCATAAGTGTGATAAGGGAAAGTTGCGGTTTGAAGGAAGACGTAGTGACCAAGATTGAAAAGGGCATGCTTCGGTGGTTTGGGCATATGGAGAGAATGGATGAAAGTCGATTGACGAAGGAGATTTATATGGGGGATGTAATGGGCCGGGTGAGTAGAGGTCGCCCCAGAAGGACATATACAGACCAGATTGGTGTTGTCCTGGCCGAAGGTGGCGTGAAAAGTACTCGAAACCGGAGGTCATGTATGAAAAGGTGTATGAATGTAGATGAAGCGAAAGGGGTATGTCAGGATCGTGACCAATGGAGATCTGTAGTCTCTGCCTACCCCTCTGGGAGACAGGCGTGAAGTGTATGTATGTATGTATCGTGTGATCCACCCTTGACCTCGTGACCATTATGACTAAGATGACTTATATAAAACTATTTTAATTAGTTTTCATAATCTGATTGTCTGTAAACCAAGGCTGACGCGAAACACGATCGTTTCCCCAAATGTTCTATCTCCAGAAAATGCACGTATACGATTAGCTCTGGGTTCCGCGAACCACTTTTTATAATTATTTAACTTGACTATAAAATAGTTAGCTCTCGATTCAGTAATTCATACATTTCCACTCACGATCAAGAATATTGTTTTGAGAAGTTATTATTTTTTATACAGATTTTCTTCCCCTTGCTTCTGTCACTAACCACATCCACAATAAAATTACTTGTGCTAGGCTTGCTGACAGTTTACGGTTGAGATGGATGGCATGGGCACTAGTGATAGATGGGCAGACCATCGTCCATCGATCGTAACCCCTTTCATACCCACAATTTAATTTTGACCATAGTAATTCGTCTTAAACATTCTACATATATCTATTTGTTAAGCCTTGCAAATTAGAATTAACATGGTTTTAACATACAGCGGATCGCCATAATATATTTCTAGAAGAGAATAATAGTTAGTACGGAGTTTGTCCCCAGTTCATAGCCAGTCACTAAGTGTGGCTAGTAGGCGAATATGATACATAAAACTACTTTAAATAATGCTGTTATTTTGATGTAAGTGTGTATGGATGTTAGAATTCTTTTCACGCAAGAAATACAAAAAAAAATTACGTACTTTGGCTTACTTTACTGTTTTGTTACTTAATAAATTGCAAAATTTAAATAACTCCCGATTTTAAATATTCGTGGACTTTCATTTGGTACCTCACATGAACATATTTCTATAAAGTCGACTTTATTCCCCACTTTCAACCCTCATAACTTTTGGACAAACTATCTAAATTTTGATTTAATGAACATATTCTAAATATTAGTTTCGTGCTCTTTCATTTGATACCCCACTTGGACATACTTATTTACTCAAGGCAAGTTTTTCATACCCACTTTAAACACCCATAACTTTTGAGTGGGTGAACCGATTTCCACCAAACATAGCTAAGAACACTCGCCCGTAAAACACCTGTAATATAAAAAAAAACTAAATTGAAATCGGTTCATTCGTTCGGGAGCTATGATGCCACAGACAGACAGACACGTCAAAATTATAACACCCGTCTTTTTGCGTCGGGGGTTAAAAACCGACATTTACTATGCCTAAACATTGTAGTTATTACTAGGCTATTTACTTAAATGCTTTCATTGTAAGTAAAATGGGAAATATTTTCTCGGAATGAAATTTTCCGGGTCTCTGAAAGTAATAATAAAAATGATTGCATTTCTTTCATTGTATTAAATCATTCCTTTGTTACACATTTACTGCATCACACAAGGAAAAATACAAGATTTTGTTTGAAGGCAATCCATCATTAAGACAGACCTGAGAATGACACAAATAATGAAATACATTGTCACGACGAAGGGAAAGATTACCTACCACAAAACCCACAAATATTTATTCATCTATTATTTAAACCGGACTTCTAACTATACGTCTGCAAAATTTCAAAGCAATCGGTTCAGTAGTTTCGGCGTGAAAGCGGAACAAACAAACTCACTTTCCCATTTATAATATTAGTAAGATAAAAATAATAGTATTAAAAAAAGGTCTAGTAATGATAATATTACAATTTCAGTCAGAATTAGCCTGCCTGTTTGTGTCACTCCCAATAGAAATTTGTTAGCAAATAATTTGAGCGTTTGTTGATGAACAAACTCTAACTCGTCAATTTTAATTAATTAGCAAGGAATTTAATTTTAAATGCATTCATTTTAGTAATATTTTAATTAATAATGCACAAAGTTAATAATATTAGGGCCTCGCTAAGCTAATAATATTAGGGATATATGAAATTGGCGTTTTGTCGTACCCACTTTGATCAAACCAAATCAAATTTGACTTTAATATCTCCTCTTTGGTTAGCAATTTACC
Organism: Conopomorpha cramerella; assembly: GCA_012932125.1. NCBI lineage: Eukaryota > Metazoa > Arthropoda > Insecta > Lepidoptera > Gracillariidae > Conopomorpha > Conopomorpha cramerella. The sequence goes on from SJJU01072151.1 coordinate 29,380, forward strand.
CATGCAGTTGTGTTACACTAATGAAGGTT